>CAIGQW010001014.1:636140-651527 GCA_903798125.1 Danio choprae
TATATATATATATATATATATATATATATATATATATATAAATGAAGCTGTTATAAAATTCATGTTTATGACTGATTTATGACAAGTTTTGTTGTCTTGGTAATGTCAAGTTATCATGACAACAACAAAAACAGGTTGTGCTGTATTTGTTTATGTTGAGGTGTCATAACAAACAATGTAATTTTGCATTTAAAATGTCATAACTTAACGAATGACAACGAATGACTGTTGTTATAAGCATGCATAAAATCGAATTCACATTTATGACATGTCATGTCATGATTATAAAGGTTTCTTATAAACATGCCCTTCAGGTAAAGTGTTACCAAATTTTGTTTTAAAGTTTTAGTTTTAGTTCTCTCCACTGTATTGTAAATTAACAGGTCCCTGTGATTGATGGGTGTTTTCCATTTTTGCTTTCTAACTGACGTTCTAAGCGACTGTTGATGTTGAAATTTAACTAAGAAATATAAAATATATAAATGAATCAGTACAATAACAGGAAAATACTAATAGCTAATTATACATTTTTTATACAATAATGTGCATGACCAAGAAAGACAACATTATTTCAAACTGATTTTTACAGTTTTTTGGTGCACAGAAGTGTTCTGGGAGCTTTGTATGATTGCAGTTGAACCACTGAAGTCACATGAAATGTTTTGACAATGTTTTTGGATTCATTTCTGGACCTTGGATTTCATCCAAAATATTTTATTTTGTGTTCTGAAGATGAACAAAGGTCTCAGAGGATTGGAGCAACATGATGGTGAATAACTAATGACAGAATTAAATATTTTGAGTGAACTAACCCTTTAATAGTGGTCATAAATGGCTAGTATAAGATTTTTTTTCAATTCAAATGCATAGAAGTCAGGTTTAGAAATTAAGGTTTTCCATTGGTCCCAAATTTAAAAGTGGATTGTAAGTCATCATAACCAGTTTAGTAAGCCCAGAACATCTGGATGTCATAAAACCTGTAAAAACAACTTTTTTGTGACTATGTCTTCTTTTCATCAGTGACAGATCCCGGTGCACATTTACCACGGGCAAAAAGACACTTGCATGTAGCGCTGCTGACTTTACAGGAAATATGTTGTACTGTCCATATTAAATAAACACCCAGACAACCTGACAAGGAAGAGAAAACATTGGCAAACAAAGCGAATTTTACAGGTTTTTTGGTAAACAAAAGTGTTCTAGAAGCTTTTTATGATTACAGTTAAACCATTGAAGTCACATGAGTGTTTTGACAATGTTTGTGGATCCTTTTCTGGACTTTGAACATCTTGCTGTCTATGGAGGATGAGAAAACTCTCGGATTTCATCCAATTTATCTTAATTTGTGTTCTGAAGATGAACAAAGGTATCAGAGGATTTAGAATGACATGATGGTGAGTAACTAATGACAGGATTTTCATTTTTGAGTGAGCTAACCCTTCAATAGTGATCATAAACGGCTATTAAAATTTAAATAGGTACTGGTTTGGACTTGGAAAACGTTTTTCATAAGTCACAACTTTTGAGAAGCACCATGCATCTAGATGCCATGAAACGGGACCCACCGTGCTCTTGCAGCCTCCACGGCAAGTTCAAGCAGATTTCCATCTCTGGTTCGCGCACACTGTTCAATCGCGGCCAAACATCTCTTCGCCGCCTCTGCATCCCTGCTCTCTCTGACCTGCAATGCAAACATAGCCTCGTTATGATGTGCAAACACTGACTCTGGATCAGCCATACTAAAACACATGAAAACCTGCCATGTGGCTGAAACTTGAGAAACAACGTGGATGACTTCTGAAAATCATGCACTGTAAAAGGAGGTTTGAGAAGAGTACGGATAAACTCTGGAGGAAAACAATTCCAGAAAACACAGAATTTAACGCAAATATGATTAAGCGAACTAGCTCCTGTAAAAAACAGGATCAAATTGTTAAAAGCAGCCAAATTTAATACTTCTCCTCATGTACTTTGTGCTAATATAGTGCTAGAAAATGTAATCTAATAATACAGATGATAAAACTGTTACAGGATCATATGATTGTTAAATAAGTGGGTGTTATTTTTATGCCATATGTTTTGGTTAAAGGGTCAGTTGCTTTCAATCAGATGAAATATACTTTACTTTCTTTATTGTCCACAAGTGGACATTTATCTTTGGCTTCAACACACAACCACATCAGCGTTCACATTACACATATCACAGAAAACAGGCAACACAAATACATTCAATGCCATCCTATAATTCACATTAAAAACTCAATTAACCCTAATCAAACCCAGTTTTTAAAACTCTAAATGGCAGTCGGCACAAAGGACATTTGATACACATTTTTCTTTACTTGAGGTTGCCTAAAACGTCCTTTTGATGGCAAGAGCTGAAATTTTATGTTTGAGGGATGGGAACAATCTTCAATAATGACATGTGCTTTCTGTTTAATTCTCATTAAATACATTTAATTTCTTTGTGCTTTACCTACAATTGCACTGGCAATTTTTACTACTTGACACAGTTTTTCCTTAATTGACAACAGTCCATACCATGCAATCATGTTAAAACTCACAATACTTTCAACCAAATTCTTGTACACCATCTCCAGAATATCTTGACTCACACCAAATTGTTGTAACCTCCTAATAAGATATAATCTCTGCATTGTTTTTTAAAAGTACACTATATGTTGTTATTATTAGTAAATGTAAATCTATTTTACTCTATGTAAATATTAGATGAAATGCAAACATTAAAAAAGGAAATTAAATAAGTTGATATACTAAAAATGTATAAAACTGGAATAATATTATTACAAATAAAATGTCAATTAATAAAAAATACTTCATTTTTTTTCTTTTTAATATAATTTGTATTTGTTTTTTCCAATATTAATTCATACATTTATTTGAACGAAATTCTGAATTCTGAATTATTTGAAGACTTTTTTTTTGGACGAATCATTTTTAGAATTATTGTAAGTATTTAAATATATTTTTGTCTATTTTTTGCTCCTTACATTCCTAAGTGTGCTGATTTATTTACTATTATTATTTAAATATTTTAATACATTACAATAGCATACATATATGATTCATAACATTTTTAGTTTTGATGATTTTCTAAAAGTATTTTCCAAAATATTCAGCACTCTCTTGAGAAAACCCTTGCCTTATATACTCTTATAGTATTTATTAATACATAGAATTAAGCACTTAGCTTAAACCAAAATATTAAATGGGTCATAAGTACTATTAATGATACTAATAACAAAGATGTCAAAATGACTACTTATCGTATTAGTAAAGATATGCTGTGCAGAGAACAGTCATATGATTGACTTTTCAGAGGAAAAGGATTTCAGTTGAAAATGTCTATCAGGCAGTAACATTCAACTGACCTCTCTGCCCCTTCTGTCTGATCAGCCGGGCACTCAGGACAAATTGTTAGGTGACATTAAGATCCAGGCACAAGGATCAGTGGGGCGTCCTGGCTCATGGCATGATGGATACATAAGAACATTATAATGACCAGTCATTCGCAAAAGAAAATCTGCTACCAGACCTACATAATATCACATTGTAATCCGCTCCATCCGCTTTAGAAAAAAGTATACTCAAATTTATGTCTACAGGAAGCATATTTGGCATGTAGGTCTAGAATCACCTAAATCATTGAAGAAATTTACATTTTTATAAATTTTATTTTGATTTAGAATTATTGTATAGGCTTTTTTTTGGTATATTTGGCCATGTCCATGTTCTAAAAGACCCGAATATAGCTGCGGAGATGGGAAAAGTTAATTTTGGTTGATATTTATTGATCAACAATGAAAATAATATACATTTTTAACAAACTGACAACAATAGTTCTTTGCGCAACACTGAGTTTTGCCGTGTTCAACTCAAAATAAATTGGCCAATGGTGATGATTTTTGAGATACGCCAACACCCTCAGAGATATGGGTAGCACATTGGGTAAAGACACTGCACACCAATTTTTAAGTCAACTGAACAAATGATTGCAAAGGTACAGCTATCTTAATAGCTTTCTTTTCTGTTATAGCACCAGCAAATGTACAAACATATTTATTCCAAATTTACTGTAGATGTTGTGGTACTATCAAGTCTCTGTGACGTACAGTTTAAATGTACAGATCCTAACAATAACTACAGTGGTTTAATTCTATTTGCTTGCACCCCCCAAAAAACAAAACAAAACACAGCACAACAAACAAAACACGACAAAAAACAAAACAACACAATGACCCCCCCCTCCCAAAAAAAACAGAACAAACTAAACAACAAAACACGACACAACAAAAAACATAGTACAACAAGAAACAAAACACAACACAGCAAAAAAACAACACAATAAAAAAAAAGCACAACATAATTAAAATTAGGGGTGTAACGGATCACAGTTCATCCATGATCCGTACGAATCACAACCCACAGTAATAATAATAATAACTTTTTTGAACTTGTAGGTTGATCCTTGATTTGAAAATGTATAACAATTGCAGAAAGATCGCCTCCCGCATCATTCAAATCATGTGTATGAAAGTATTTTGGCTTCCCTTTAAAATATAATAATGACGGAAAAAGTTGTGGTGAAACCTACCTAAATGCTTTCTTAGGTCATTAATTAAAGGCGTTTTCTATCACTGTTTGTTTAGCCTGCATCAATGCATTCAGTCTAAAGCTGCACAATTAAACATTAAAAGATCGTGATCTCAATTCAAACCCGCGCAACCTGCGCAATGACAAATGATAATGATTTGCATATGTTTATTAATCCTTCGAAGCGCTACATTCAAATCTGCGTTTGATCGAGAGTGATTCAGTTTTTACACTTTTTTTCAGTTAGTTACAAACAATTAAATAACATGGAAGTACTGGGATAACAGTTTATAGTTCAGATATAAACACTGATGTTTATGGTAAAGATTAAAATCACTGTTTAATGGAACTTGACGTTGGTGAATGTTGTAGCAGTTACATTGTGTTACCAATGGGTGGCGACAAACAACCATCAAAAATATGTCACTGAATAGGTTTTCAAAAATGATCCACCTATAATGAAACATGAAGTTTTATGTTTGAATTGTTCAATCATTCATTTAAAATAAATACGATATGTTGTACAAGATGTTCTCCCCATTTTGGCGTGGGTTTCCTCCGGGTGCTCCGGTTTCCCCCACAAGTCCAAAGACATGCGGTATAGGTGAATTGGGTAAGCTAAATTGTCCATAGTGTATGTGTGTGAATGAGTGTATATGGATGTTTCCCAGTGATGGGTTGCAGCTGGAAGGGCATCCGCTGCGCAAAACATTTGCTGGATAAATTGGCGGTTCATTCCGCTGTGGCAACCCCAGATTAATAAAGGGACTAAGCCGAAATGAAAATGAATGAATGAATGTACAAGATGTTATATTTCTATATTTAGCATTATCAGAAACAGTAGCAAAGATCATATTTCGTATTGAATATTTTCCTTTTTTTCTGCTGGTTCTTTCTTGATTTTTATTTTGATTGAAATTACAGGTTCTAAGTTCTGTTTGTTAAAACCAATAGTTTTTGCAGTAATATTTTTGTATAAATGGAAAGCAATTGACATTTGTCTCCTCCCTTTTTTGCTGATGCGAAAAATGGTCCGATCCGTGACTCAAATACAGTAGTGTGATCCGAACCATGAGATTTGTGATCCGTTACGGCACTAATAAAAAGCATAGCAAAACACAACACAAAAGCAAAGGAATAACACAAATGCAAAGGGAAAACAAAACAAAAAAAACAACAAAAAAACTAAACACAATAAAAAGCAAAGCAAAGCAAAACAGAACACAAAACAAAAAAACAACACAACAAAAAACACAATACAAAAAAACGCAAAAGCAAAGGGAAAACAAAGAAAACAGTAAAAGTAAAATAATAATAATGACTTTATTTTAAAGGTTAAACAGAACAAATGTGCAATTTGTAGTGTAGCTCACTTCCATTTTCAGTGCATAAACATACTTTTTTTTCACCCAACATTACACCACATCTATTACACACAATGCTTCTGAACTAAAGATGTTCTGGGCAACCATAGGGAGTTGAACCACCTCCATACCTTTGATCCATCACAGTTAGACAGAAACTGCGTGCTTAGTTCTTTAAACTTGACATGAGGGCTGTTGATGCATTTACATATTCAACATCAATATACTAACTGTCATCAGACGACAACTCCCAGGCCACGCGCTGTCAAGTTGCTTTCATTAAACACCAAACTTAATTCCAAGTGCGTTAACACTTAAAACGTGCGAGAAAGTCTTAATGACAATAAACGACAATAAAAATCATGTTAACCGGCTCTATACATAGAAAACATGGAGCACAAATAAGTGGTGAATTAGATCTTCACTAAGAGCCGTGCATTATTTGAAACTCATGACACTAAACAAATCACTCTTTATCACATAAGGCACCATGACAAATGATCTGATGAAGCTTTGCACCATGTGAAAAAAATAAGGTACTTGCAACTGCTCATCTCAGAATTCAGACTTTTTACTTGCAATGCTGTGGCAATCTGCAATTACAGTCAAGTCTGAAATTATTCATACCCCTTGCAAAGCCTGACTTAAAGTTACTTAAATAAATATTTTTATTTAAAGAAATATTATAAAGATATATATTTATTTAAAAAAGAGATTTTTTTCCACAAAGATGCCACTTTCTATTTTTTGGGAGAAGACTATGTCATTTCCGGTCAAAAAAAAAACAAAACAAAAAAACTTGCTGGTTCATTAAAAGAAACATTATGTCAGAATTTGATAGGGGTATGATTAATTTCAGGCTTGACTGTATATGTTTTTGTCTCGCAATGCAGATATAAATGAGAAACTGTGAGATGCAAACTCAGAGATTTAAGAACAAATGTCTCAAAAATGTTAAATGATTGTGCGATTCATTAAAAATGAATGATTTAAACTCAAAATTCTTGAGGAAAAAAGTCTGAATTACGAGATATAAACTCAGAATTGCGAGATGTAGTCTCAGAATTGTAGTGAGGGGAAGCAAAATCTGAACTACATGATACAAAACCTCAAATTTACCTAATGTAAACTCAGAATTCTATTGTGAAGTGGATTAGGGCCAAGCATTAATAAAAAATAAATAAATAAATAAATAAAACTATCTTGAGATTGAAGTCGTTATAATGTGAGATTAGACTTAATCTAAACTGAATGTTGAGTAAATTGCAAAAAAACGTTCAGAATAAACGTATTAAATGTTGAGAATAAAGTCATTAGATTTCGAGAGAAAAACATGTTTCGTTTTGATGTAACATGAACTCATTTCAATTTAAAGAGGGAAAAAAAGTATTTTTTTTAAATAAAAATCATTAAATTTTGATATTTTAAGACATTTAAACATTCATATATTTACATGTGCTTTGTAGTTTTTATTATTATATTTTTATTGCTTGGTCCAAATCTCAAGATGATTTTATTTATTTATTTATTTATTTTTTCATTTAAAAAATCCTAATCCTCTTCTGTAGAATAAAAAAGCTTGAATTGTGAGATATAAACAAAACTAAGAAAAGTACATTCAGATTAGCAAAAATAAAGTCCGATTCAAATTTATCCCTCAGATATTCTTCCTTAAAACTGAAAGTCTACTGTACAGTATATCTCACAAATCTTAGTCTATTTGTCACAATTCTGAATTGAGAGTCATAAATTACAAATAAAACGTTCCTATTACCAATGACCAGAAACAGGCTTCTATAAATGCAAGAGAAACAACTAATTTTGAATTGTTTGTTCTTGTATGAGGATGCAAACTTGATTTTCAAACAACATATTTCAATACAATAGCTAGGAGTGCCAAACAGCATGCATTCTCACTGGCCACTTGGTTACATACACCTGTTCAACTGCTCATTTATGCAAATGACCTATTACACAACCCCATTTCTGTGGGCGAAAACGCATAGTTGATGCCAGAAGTCACAGGAGAAGAGTCGGACTGGTTTGAGCTAATAGGAAGTCAACAGCTAATCAAATATTTTTCAAATATTTACCAAATGATGTTTAACAGAGCAAGGAATTTTTCACAGTATTTCCTATAATATATTTTCTTCTGGTGTTTCAAAGTCTTATTTTGGCTAGAATAAAGCAGTTTTTATTTTTTTAAAACCCTTTTAAAGTCAATATTATTAGTCCTTTTAAGCAATATTTCCTTTCGACTGTCTACAGAACAAACCACTGTTATACAATGATTTGCCTAATTACCCTAACTTGCCTAATTTACCTAGTTAAGCCTTTATATTACACTTTAAATTAAATACTAGTATCTTGAAAAATATCTAGTAAAATATTATGTACTGTCATCATGGCAAAGATAAAAGAAATCAGTTATTAGAAATGAGTTATTAAAACTATTATGTTTAGAAATGTGTTGGAGAAAAAAACTTCTTTCCGTAATAATTCAGGAGGGCGAATAATTCTGACTTCAACTGTACATTGTAAAAAGTGCTATAGAAATAAAGATGTATTGAACACACAACATGTCAAACCTCGAAGCAGATGAGATACAGCAGCATAAAAGCACACTGGTGTCACTCCTGTCATCTAAGAACAGAAAAAATGAGGCCATAATCATATTGTGACTCAACAAAATTGAAGAAAGTTGCCTGGTCTGATCAGTCTCTTTTTGTCAGTCTATTTTTGCTGCCACATCCAGATGGTAGGGCCAGACTTTGTTAGAAACAACTTGAAAGTATGAATCCGTCTTTCCTTGTATCAACAGTTGGTGTCGTGGTTGGTGTTGAGGATATTTTCTTGACACACTTTGGGCCCCCATTTGTACCAGCTGAGCCTTGTTTAAATGTCACAGCCTACCTATTGTTGCTGAGCATGTGCATCCCCTTTATGGTCACAGTGGCTGTTTCTCATTTTCAAGAATGCAGAGAACGGACTCACATTTAAATTTTCACGTGAATGTTTCCTTTCTAATTTAGGGAAACTCCTAAGATAAACAACTTATATTTTTAAACTGTGAATAATAGTGAATATAAAATACTGTGCTTCCCACCACTTTTATTAAGCCTCAATGACTTCTGGGAATTGGAGAAGACTCACAAGTCTGCATTCGATGCATCCTCGATATCGAGAACACATCCGGGTACTTTCACACATCTCTTACAATCTTGAGTTTTGAAACTGAATTTTAGGCGGTGGATGATGATGTTACAAAAGGACGCAACATCGCTTAGGAACACATATTGAGAAACAGCCAGTGTGTTTATCTTGTACTGTTATTTCCAGCAGAACAACATGTCATGTCGCAAAGTTCAAAATCATGTGAGTTCACTAGACTCTAATGTCCTTTACAGGTACCAAATACCCAATAGAAGCCCTTTTTTGGGATGTGCTGTGAACAAAATGCCAATTTGGACCAAAATCTCTGATGAATATTTCCAGTATCAACACCATGAACAATTAAATCAGTTTTGAAAGCAAAAAGAACCCAGTACTAGGAGTACCTAATAAAGCGGCCGGCGAGTGTACTGAACTCCAACCCTCTGTCAGACTTTATTTTGCACTGTTTGTATGCTCTCCTATAAGTATTCGTTACTGAAAGCTCATGAGATATATTGAATAATCCTTCGAGGGTCAAGATAAATGCACTCTAGCATCAAAGCATTCCATCTGATTTGATACAGGAGATCAACTGATGACCAAATGAAATGCATTTCAGCTCATCCACTATTTTATCATATAAAATGGCTATTAATATTTCCCAGCTGATCTGGGATGCGGTGCTGGCTTGTCAAAGGGATTTTCAAATAGAGCACACACAAAAAAGGACAACTATAATGCAGTGCAAAGGCAAAATGCAGTAACTTTTGCTTTGTCCCAATTTGCATATTATCCGTCTTAAATAGTATTAGAAAACAGAATTAGTATGTCCCAAATTGCAGTATGTTGAAAGTATGCCAAAGGTTCCCGGATGGTCTACTATTTCTGTTAGAAATTGGAGGTGTAGAACCATTTATACTCTAATCTCTAATACTGTCCACAATACGTCGCATGTCAATTCGATTAGAACTACAAACTCAGGGAAAAGTGCTAAAAAACTACAAAGATGGCGGACACGTAAGACCAACAGTCAAGAAGAGAGGCTTCGATAAAATTGTTTGAATGACTACTAATTAATATCTAGCCAACTGGAAAATATTTAAATCAAGTTTTCGGTGATATATTTCATCAATGTGAATTTCCGTGTTTGCACATTAACGTCTGAATGCATAATTATCCAAAGACCTGAGGAGATTTCTCTGCATGAAAGACTTGCGAATGGCAGATTTAACCTGCTGCTCCTTCTCCAATATAGTAGGAGTAGGAGTGTCGAGATGATTGACAGGGGACATAACTAAGCAACATAACGGTCCGTTAATGAGGAAGTAGTATGTCCCAAAGCGTGCATACTCATCTGTTACACACTCAAAGTATGTACTTTTTCTTCACAAAAAAAGTACATATTGATAGAACGTTGTACAAGTACACTGTAAAAAATATCTGTTAATTAACAGTTTCCATATTTAGTGATTCACAGGTGTTTTCTGCTTATTTACGGTTGTGAATTGCATTATGGGATGTTGATCTCTGCTCTGTCAACTTTTGATGTTGAAAATTGAACTCTACAGTTTAATAAAGTGACTTTTATTGACATTTTAGCAGTTTGAAATAATATAATAATATAGAGAGAAATAAGTCTGTGAAAATAACATAAAATGTACTGGCAGTTTATTACAAGGTTTTGGTAGCGTAATATACAATATCAGCCCAGACAATATATCACTTTAAACTATTCGAAATGTTAATAAGTCTCTTTTTTAAGATTAAAAGTTGTTGGAAGAAAGATCAAGGTGCCATAATGCAATTCAAAAGCAAAATTAAATGGGGAAAAATTTTAATAAAGACATAAAAAAATCACAAAATACAGAAAACTGCTAAAACACGAATATTATTTTAGAGTGCATGTAAATTGGGTTACAGCATTTGTTTTTGGACAAAAATTAGCTATTGATATTTTTGGAATATTCAGGACCTCCTTTATCATGTGGATATGTATATCTTGAGCCATTTTTTCTACAATTTCCAGAGCTTTAGTGCCTATTATTAATGAATATAAAGTATAATAATAAATTGTATAATAAACTATGTTTAGGCGGTTCATTCCGCTGTGGCGACCCCAGATTAATAAAGGGACTAAGCCGAAATGAAAATGAATGAATGAATGAAACTATGTTTAATTTGGCTGGGGGAAAAAAGTCATTTTTCACAGTTCCACACTTGTTCCACATATTTTGCCCTTGTAGGGCAGTAAAGATGTATTCTAACCTTTGGGGTTAATCAATATATATTTTTTATGGTTCTGAAAGAAATTTGTTGTTGCCAACAAGGCTGCAGTTATTTGCACTATAAGCTTTGCGTGACTAAAATACTTTTAAAACATAACATTACCTGTCTAAAAGAAATACTTCAGCCATGGTGTCATCCTTCCTCCAGTGTGACTCCAATAGTCATTCAAGATTTTTAAAAGTTTTGATTCAGCATTTGTTTTTACCGCTCTCTTTCGTGTGCATGCACAAAAGGTGGATCTGCGTGAACGGCTGCAGATGTACAAATCTCCATTTGTTGACAGACAGTTTGGGCTACTTATCAGAATTATGGGAATTGTCGGCCCGACAAATTTTAAATACATGAACATTTTTAGACTTATGCCTTACCCAGAATATAAAAATACATATAAATACATTTAGATCATTTACTTTAATCATTACTATTGGAACGTGAAGAGACTTTCAACCAGCACAACAAAAAATGTTTCTGAAGACTATCACCTACTGCACTTTTAACTACATTCTGTTTTATTCTTGCTTATCAGCATTTACAGGGATCACAATGCTGTTCAATGATCCATCCTTTAATATTCCCCACACATTCAAATCCCACCTACAATATAATACTACATATTTCAGTGCATTTTCTTCACTTACAGATTTATACTGCAACAATGACACTTTCTACCAATTGTAAAAGACAAAAATGATCAATAATGGCCATTACAATGGAACACTTCAAGTGCTCGACTGAAAAGAAGCCATAGATTTTCTTATGGTTTTAGTTTTAGTTAACTAATAACCCTGACCTGTATTGAATTTTGTTTTGCCTTTCATCATTGTGAGAAATAACAATTACTTTTCAATGAACCATCTCCTGAGACAAAAACACAATCAATTATTGCCCTTTCAACGAAACACTTCCAACACTGGATTGAATGGGGTATGTGCTCAGGGACGTTTAAGCACTTCTGCTGAACTGTTACGCCATTGTAAAATCACCACGTTTAACATCTGGTTTCTTTAAAAATCAATGATCTTTACTGCCTGATTGAGATACAATGTAAAGTGGGTCTTAGACCGAACAAGAACCACTGCATTCAATTCCATTGTTCTGCACCATGCAACATTTATTTTACCACAGTAATTTCAATGCATTTAAATGGTCTTTAATCTTGTTTTATACTTGAACAAATAAATTAATGCTTAGGTCAAATTACCTGATTCTATTATAATTAAGTTACATTATCGATGCTGTAATAGGAACCTCATGAAATTGAAAATAGTCACTGACTCTTTACCAGAGATTTTGTTGGCTGAAAAACACTTGCTGTGCATATAGCCCATTAAAGCCCTTGGTTTTATTATAGTTTAGTTTTGAGATAACTAATAACCCTGATATATATGGAATTCTTTTTTGACAATCAGAATTTATTTACTTTTCAATGAACCATCTTGCAATGTTCCTCACACACTAATCACTCCAACATCGATTAATAGAATTGTATTTCTCTGTCAGTCTCACAAATGTTAGCCTTTTAGCTTACAGATCTGCACTGCATGATGAACACACTAAAGAAAGAAAACTGCAAAGAAAAAAAAAATACGGCCATTTCAGTCAAATACTTCCAACGCAGGATTAAATTGAAGCCCTTGGTTTTAGCATGCTTTTAATTTGAGTTAACTAATAAGCCTGACCTGTATTGAATTTTTGTTTTGCCTTAAACATTTAGAGAAATAATAATTACCTTTCAATGATTCATCCTTTAAATATTCCCCACACATGAATCACTCAATCATCCCTGAATATATATATATATATATATATATTTCTCTGTAAACATTGTGCATTTTCCTGCAAAGTTTACAGATCTGCACTGCAAAGACGAACACAACAACAACACTTTCTCTGCCTCTTAAAAAAAAAAAAAGAAAAAGATTATGGCCATTTCAATGAAACACATTAAGCCATTGACTGTGTTGTGGTTTGAGTTAACTAATAACCTTGAACTGTATTGCATTTACATTTCGCCTTTCAACATTTAGAGAAATGATAACTTTTTAATGAACCATCCTGTAATGTTCCACACACATTAATCACTCCAATATCGATGAATATAATTCTAAGTATTTCTGTCAATCTCAGAAATTTGACCCTTTTAGCTTACAGCTTAACAACAAGAACAACACTTTCTTTGACTCCAAAGAAAAAAAACAATCAATTATGGCCATTTTAATGAAATCAAACGCTGGATTGAATTAAAGCCCTTGTTTTTTTTTTGTATAAGTATTTTTTAGGGGTTTTTCACATTTTATTGTGGAGGACAGACAGAAAAGCATTGGGAGCAGAGAGATATATGTCTGCGCACTTAACCACTAGGCTATTGGCGCCGTCGAAGCCCTTGGTTTTATTATGGTTTTAGTTTGAGTTAACTAATAACCCTGACCTGTATTGAATTTTTGTTTTGCCTTTTAACATTTAGAGAAATGATAATTACTTTTCAATAATCCATCCTTTAAATGTTCCTACACTGCAATGACCAACACAAATAATGGCACTTTCTCTGCCTCCAAAGAAAAGAAAAAAAAGATCAGTTATGGCCATTTCAATGTAACACTTTAAATCACTGATTTTGTTGTGGTTTGAGTTAGCTAATAACCCTGAACTGCATTGAATTTTCATTTGCCTTTCAACATTTAGAGAAATAATATCTTTTCAATGAACCATCCTGTAATATTCCGCCTTTTGACTTTCAATGCTGAACACAATGACACTTTCTCTCCCTCCAAAGTAATAAAATGATCAATTATGTCCATTTAAATGGAACATTTCAAAGCTGGACAATATTGAAGCCCTTGGTTTTGTTATGTTTCCAGTTTGAGTTAACTAATAACCCTGACCTGTATTGAATTTTTGTTTTGCCTTTAAACATTTACAGAAATGATAATTACTGTACTGCAATGACCAACAAAAAATGTCATTTTCTCTTCCTCTAAAAAAAGAAAATAATTGATCATGTTCATTTCATTGGAACATTTCCAAGCTGGACTGAATTGAAGCCTATGGTGTTATGCTTTTAGTGTGAGTTAACTAATAACCCTTACACTGTATTGATTTTTTTGTTTTGCCTTGCAACATTTAGAGAAATAATAATTACTGCACTGCAATGACGAACACAATGATTCTCTGCCTCCAAAGAGAGAGGAAAAAAAGATCAATTATGGCCATTTCAGTGGAACACTTCAAGTGCAGGATTGAACTGAACCGAAGCCCTTGATTGTGATTATGTAACTTCACAGAGTGTTCGATTGGGAACAGACTTTATACGTGACGATTTCAGATCGCGTCAACGCGGATGAAAACCCTCGACTTTAAAAATACGTCCTGTGAATCATCGCCGGAGGGAAACTAACCTTCTGCAGCTTTTCAATCTGCTTGTTACGCACAGCTGTGTTGTCGATGGCAAGCACGTCCACAGATTCTTCCTTCTCCAGGCGGTATTTGTTGACCCCCACAATGACCTCAGAGCCTATAAGGAGACAGAGAGACGGTGTGAAAGGGCATCAGTCGGACAGCCTAAATAATGAAGGCTAATGCTGGACGCCTAGAGCTGAAATAAACCATAGCAGCTATTGCAGTTGTCTGTGCACGACCCTGTAGGTCCAAATCGGGCACGTTAATGGGCTCCTTTCAAATCATTATAAGGTGAGGATAATCAGCCGTATAGAAACGGAAGCTCACGGGGAGTGTTATATTAACTTACAGCACGTTCATTAAAGACAAACTAGCGGGCACATCATCTCTAGGAATATCCTGGAATTCTGAGTACTGGAATAATGAGCAGCTTGAATTTGAATAGGAGTCAAATTTATGACTATGTATGCATACTTGGTAATAAATCATACTTTCATTCACATTAAAAGAATTATATGACAAAAAGTCACGTTTTTATCTTAACTTTTGACTTAGTTTATCAGGTTTTAATTTT
>CAIGQW010001014.1:683990-722438 GCA_903798125.1 Danio choprae
TGTGCTTCAGACTTATCCATTAATAAAACATGAACAAATACATACAGACTAGAGTATTTTTATTATCAGACTTTCAACAGTAATACTATTTACTGTACTTCAATGAAACAAGTTCAGCCACAAATCATTCATTCATTTTCCTTCAGCTTAGTCTCTATTTCAAAGGTCATCATAGCGAAATGAACCGCCAACTTTTCCAGTATATGTTTTACGTAGCGGATGCCTTTTTAGCCACAACTCAGTACTGAGAAACACCCATACACTCTCGCATTCACACACACGCACGCACGCACGCAGGCACGCACACACACACACAATGGCCACAACTAGTTTATTCAGTGGCAACACAGAAATGCCAACTGGCCCAGCCGGGACTCAAACCAGTGTGCTCTGAGGCGACAGTGCTAACCACTGAGCCACCGTGCTGCCGTTAGTAGAGTTTTGTTAGTGTTATTGTTTGTAAGTTGTTGCTATGGTCTTGGAGTTGTTATGGCTATATTTGTTTTAAAAAGTAGATAACCACTCCATTTTTAGAGTTGCCTAAACAAATGATTGTTCATAATCCTTAACCTAACCCTAAAATGAGGAAAAAGGATGTCTTTGCTAATGCAATGCTAATGCTAACACATCTGGTAAGATCTAAACAGACAAGCCGCTGACAAAAAACAGGCACAAATTGAAGCTTCCAGACTCACAAGAGACATTAATTGCAGTCCTGATTTGAACGCTTGACAGATACCATCAGCACAACATCCTCAAGCTGTGCTCAAATGGGTATTAAACAGCAGACTGTGCAACATGGCAGACAAAAGCGACTGCAAAAACTGGTGAATCCAGAACAATAATCATCACCATCTTCTGTGCAGTGGCCACACAAACTGATTCAATTAATCCAGCAGTTTGTAATAGCGTCTTACCCAGTAATGAGAATAACAGACAGTCAATCCATTTAAGTATTTGAGTAAAGCACATTGCGAGTAAAATATTAATACAAGTAGATCTTAGGAGGTTGTTAAAGGATTCATGAAATTAAAATTAAGTTTCGGGGCCTCACGGTGGCGCAGTGAGTAGCACGATCGCCTCACAGCAAGAAGGTCGCTGGTTCGAGCCTCGGCTGGGTCAGTTGGCATTTCTGTGTGGAGTTTGCATGTTCTCCCCAAGTTGGCATGGGTTTCCTCCGGGTGCTCCGGTTTACCCCACAAGTCCAAAGACATGTGGTACAGGTGAATTGGGTAAGCTAAATTGCCTGTAGTGTATGTGTGTGAATGGGTGTGTGTGGATGTTTCCCAGTGATGGGTTGCAGCTGGAAGGGCATGCTCTGTATAAAACATATGCTGGATAAGTTGGCGGTTCATTCCGCTGTGGCGACCCCAGATTAATAAAGGGTCTAAGCTGAAAAGAAAATGAATGAATGAATGAAAATAAAGTTTTTTAGATGTTAGTATCAGCATCCTAAGACTATATATAATCTAGTGTGCTCCAAAACAGTCACAAAATTTCCATTTAGAAAATATAAACATCCTTGTAGTTGGTCACTTCCACCTAAATGGATTAACAATTGTTTTGACATCACCTCATACTTTAGTTTCTCATCAAATCTTCTGACCAGTCAAATGCTCTCTAGTATCTGACATGTCCCGCCACCTTCTGGACTCTTCTCATTTGCTTTTCACTTGATCTTAACCACTCTCACTTGCAGAAATGCTATTGGCTGTTTTATAAAAGGGGAGGGGCTACTATATGTCCCACCCTGTCATCATGATTCACTTGAGGTTATGTCAAACATTGAATAAAAATGGCCATTTCATAACACTTTGCGCGACCTATAAGTTTTCAATAGGGTTATGGTTATTGCTGGTTGATTGGTTGCTAGGGTCATCTGAGGTGCCGTTTACATTGTGTTTTACATTGTGAAAACACTCTTGTACAGACTGCCGTTTTTAATGCATTACAGAAAAAAGATCTCCGACCACATTATACAGCCATAAAACACATAATATGTTACTATTGACACTCAATGACCATGCATATATTTTGCCGGCTTCTGTACTTGCAGTCTACCATTTGTGTTATTGTCAAATGAGTTTGGCTTGATGAATCGGGAAACGATACGCAATAGTTCAGAAGAGCAATTGTGGATAGCTACAACTCAAAAAAACACTTTCAAAAGCTTGTGTTTCAGTCCGTCTATATTGAAACACAACACCAACTTTTCTAAACTAAAATGGGGTCTTAACTAAAATCGGATGCATTTAGATGGGTCAAAGATGCCGGAATATTGTGGATGCCAGGCATAACTGTAACAAAAAGTATCTGTTTTAAAGCAAAAATGCCTTAGTGTAAGTGGCATCTGAGTTTTTAAGCTTTTAAGGTGTTTCTAGGTGGTTATTATGGTATTCTAGTTGTGTCAGCTGTTGCCTGGGTCTTTTTTTTTTTTTTTTAGGTTGGTCTTACAGTGTGTGTGTGTAATGATTCGGGGTAGCAACAGAGGTGAGGATCCAAATGCAGTTTTTATTAGGATGGTCAGACAGGTAACGTTCAATGCAGGGGCAGACTGTAGCTTGCAGATAATACAAAAACCATTGTCGGTGTAACAGGCAAAAGGTTGCAGCAGGTGGCAAAACAAACATAAACAATATAATCAGACAAGAGTCAAAACAATGATTAGACTAAACAGGGAAACACTTCAAAATGCATGGATGTGTGAGTGAGTGGTGTGTATACAGTCCAAGTAACCAGTCCAGATCAGCTTCAGCTGTGTGTGTGTAATCAGAAGGTGAACTGAAACAGGTGTGTAACTGAAGGGCATGATGGGATTTGTAGTTCGATAGAATGACAGAGAGTGTTTCCGGTAGCCTGCAAGGGCAACACTGCTGGTCATCATAACTGTGTGGTAGTTGCTAGTTTGTTATATATGCTAGGGTGTTCTGATTTTAGTGCATTTTTTGTTTCCTTGATGTTCGGAGTAGCTTTTATTGGGGTTCCTATGTGAGTGCTAGAGTAGGTTGTGGTTTTATGTAGCTCGGGTGTTGCTAGGGTGTATTGCTAAGTAGTTTCTAGAATGTTCTGGATGTTTTTGGTGTTAATGTGTTATAGATGTTTTTCAGTGTTTTATGTGATGCTTTATTGGTTGTTAGGGTGTTCTAAATAAATTTGGTGTTGCTATGGTGATCTGGCGGTTGTTGGGCTGTTGACTTGATGTTAAGGTTTTAGTTTTAGGATGTTACAGATGTTTTTACGAGATTATGGTGTTGTTAGGGAAATGAAAGTGTTTTTAAGGTATTGTTAGGATGTTCTGGGTGTTTAAATGTAGTTGGGTTGTTGCTATGATGTTGTAGATGCACTTACTTTTTTTGCAAATAACACAGTATTTAACTGTAATATGAACTGTATTTTACTGTAGGACAGTTATGCAGTATGTTACTGTATTTTAAAGTCGCATTGTGAAAATGACTATATTTTACAGTAAAGATATGCATACAATTCGGTAAATACATATACAGCAAGATAAACGGTGCTGTAAATGTAAATGCAGTATTTTTGCTGTAATTGATTTACAGTAAGTTACTGGCGAACTGCTGCCAGCACGTTACTGTATATTATACAAGAAATTGTTAACAGTGTGTTTGGCTAGAGAGTTCCTTACTGTATGTTTTATGACCTAATGATAATTAATTCCTAGTCATTTTTAGTGTGTCTCTACATGGTTGTGGTTGTTAGGGTCTTCTGTGTGCTTGTTAGAGCCCTGTAGATCTCCTGAATAAAACAGCAGAGAGTGTTAAAAGGTTATTTTGTTAATTGTTCCTCGGCTTTGCTTTAAAGAATCATGTGTCACACACAGCTGACCCTGTTGGAGAGATCACTTCTGTTCTTATCTAAATCTCCTGTGGAATATGAGCTTTTTGGGATCTAAATGAACAAAAAGAATGAAATATGAAACACTGGCCTAATTCGCCAGATTATTCGGCTGGTTTAAGTAGGTCACCTTTTGCCTCCGTCTATATTACAAGAGGGGGAAAAAAGGGAGAGGAAGATACACAGCAAGATTATACTATGGTTACAGTGTAAGCATGCATATAAAACCACCATGTTTAATTCAAATAGGGTATACATTTAAAATAAAATGTGTTAGTAAGATTCAGTGACAAAATGTGTCCAGTTTTGTCAACAAATAGGGATCTAGCTTCTTATACAGGTCAAGTCAGAATTATTAGCCCTCCTGTATATTTCTTTTGCTTAAGGGGGCTAATAATATTGACCTTAAAATGTTGTTGTTGTTGTTGTTGTTTTTTATTAAAAACTGCTTTTATTCTAGCCGAAATAAAACAAATATGACTTTCTCCAGAAGAAAAAATACTATAGGAAATACTGTGAAAAATTCCTTGCTCTGTTAAACATCATTTGGGAAAAATTTTAAAAAGAAAAGCCAATTCACAGGAGGACTAATCATTTTGACTACAACTAGACAATTAAATAAAAAACAATACTACCATAAAGTGTCTTCACAGCATAAAACAGCATTAAACTATATCACAATAAAAAAATCCACTTGAAAAGTACTTTACAAGAGCCTCATCCTATAATTTATATTGTAACATGACATATTTTGTTACACTGAGTTCAATAATATACCCCAAGCTCAATATGAGTCAGATCACAATATCCATTAAGCGTACGAATAACCATGTAACTGTGTCTTACTCAGAACAACTGTTTCATGCATGCCGAGGGAGATATGAAAGAGCCTCATGCTGAGGGATGGTTATCTTACAGTACAGTGCAGTATTAACTTTCACTCCCCCCTGGGCTTAAATGGAGCTGGGACTTCCAGGAAGGACCCAGCGCCAATATATCTGCAGAGTGGGCTACTTTCCAAAACCATATATTATAAAAGTAGCTTGTTGTATTACAAGGATGAACTAAAGCTTATTTATGAATGAACTAAACTGACTGAATGTATACATATACACATACACACAGTCAACATTTGAAGTAGTTGAAGTAGATCAAAAAAGATTTTCAGAATTCAGAAGATCAACTTTTAGGTCAACTTTGATGAAAGGTTTTGATCCACTTCCAATGTTGATTACTGTATATATAGTGGTTGTTAGGGTATTCTGGATGATTTTAGGACATTGCTATGTTGTGCTGAGTGGATGCTAGGCTACCGCTGGGGTTTATTAGCATTTTGCTAAGTGGCTGTTTTTTTTTTTTTGGTTTTATACATTTGGGGGGTTTTCAACAGTTGCTGCTGGGGAAGACATTTTGGGTGTTGCTAGGTTGTTCTGTGTGCGAGTGGTTGTTTGGATGTAGTTGTTATTGTAGATGTTTACTGTACGTAGTTCGAAATGGTGATCCAGATGTTCTAGGAAAGCTGAACGTCTTACTCAGGTTTATTTTTAGGGTGTTGCAGGAGTGTTAAGCCGTGGTCACACTGCACTTTTCGCCCCATAGACTTCCATTCATACGCACGCGAATGCGGCAGACCTGAAACGCAAGCTTGTGCGACAAGTTACACATGTCCCTGCATTGGAAAGTTCAAGCTTGGTGAACTCTGACCTGCGAAATCGCATCACGTGACTGCGTAAGACCTATAGAAGATCAAAACATGACCTCTCAGTACAGAAATTTTCAATATGGAGCAATCAGTCAGCGCAAATAGCCTAGTGGTTAGTGTGTCGACACATAGCACTCGAGTGCTATCTGTGTTCAATTCCCGGCTCGAGGTCCTTTACCGATCCTTCCCCTATCTCTACTCCCCACACTTTCCTGTCTGTAAATCTCCACTGTTCTATCAATACCCCAATACCCAAAGGTGAAAACCCCTAAAAATAATCATAAAAAAATATGGAGCAATCACTCGCTTTAATTATGTCTAATCATCTTGTTTAATCCCACCCCTTTTCACAGCGCCATACGACAGAATTTCCCATGGTCAAACTCTACTGTGACCGTGAGTTTTATGGATGTTATGGATGTTTATGAATGTTTTCCTTATTAAGTTGTTAAGTTATTGCTAATATGTTCTGGCTGATGTAGAATGTACTGTGTGGCTACTATAGTGTTCTGTGTGGGACAGAGTGTTGCTTGGGTGTTTTGGATGTTTTTAGGGTGTTGCGAAGAAGTTGCTTCTGTGCAGAATTTAGTTCCAACATTCCTGCCTGGATGATTCTTGTGAGTCTGAAGACCATGATTAGCTGGTGCAGGGGTGTTTAATTAGGGCTAAAACAAAACTCTGCAGCTGTATTCAAAATCTAGCGGTGGGCAGAGCATAAAAGTACAGAGTACAGTCTCTATAGTGACACCTAGTAGTCATTTTCTAAGTATTGTTCCTAAACAACTCAATAATCAAACACTTGTGGGAATTGAGGAATTATAGCCCACATTGTTTATAGGAGACATCAAGTGATTGAGTTGAGTGGTTAGTGTTCTTGAATTGCATGCAGACGCATTGGGTTCGAATCCAAGATGAAGCATTTATAGTCATTTAAAATTTGTTATTTTATTGTGTGTTTTGTTATAAGATTAGTCTGACATCCAAATGAACTCTTTGTGAATAAATCGGTGAAGTTACTGATCCTTTCAATCGCTTTAGTCACATGACCTGGCTATTTCGAAACGTTTCAGATTAGTGTTTCGAAACATCTGAGATTTGGGATCTCGTTACTGTGTCGAAAGGTCAGTTTCACGTCAGCCATCCCTCTCAAAATCACCCCTATACCTTCCTTCCACTAATATAGTCCACCTAAATGAATGAATGAAAAAGAGTGTGTGAATTCTAGCACTGCGTGCACTGGAATATGCAGTTTTGTTTGTGCTTTGCTGGTTGATAAATCCTTCAATGGATTAAATTTTCAATTTATTGGTCAGATACTGTGATAGTTATTTAATATTTAGCGAGTGTACTATTAGAAATGAAACAAAGTATTTTTATTTTTGTCATTTACAGAAATGTTACTTTAACAATTAAATAATAACTATTTCGAAACTTACACTGATAGGATTACACTCTGGATGCCATCTTGTGGTCAGATGAGGAAATTCATTTGCCTCTCAAACTCTCACAGTGCATTATAGGCATACTCAAGCTGTCTGAGTGTACGTTGTTTTTTTTTGTACATTGATTGAGTGCACTTCAGAATGTCCACTATGGTTTTGGACACCACTAAAAATGGCTGCTCATTCAAACAGTGCACAATTTAAGGGTATAAAGGGTGATTTGGATACAGTCTGCAGAACAGTGGCCCTCCAGGCTTGGACTCTGTACTTACACCCTGTCCTAACTACACATAACTCAACAAGATTCCAGCAACAAGCAATTTGTCTATCCACATCAGACATGACACGAAAGAAAATAAATAAATACTAGAGCCCTTCAGAAGCACCGAATGGAATTGAAAGTATAAGGTTTATAATCAAATTTATACATTCATTCATTTTTTTTCGGCTTAGTCCCTTTATTAATCAGGGGTCGCCACAGCAGAATGAACCACCAACTTATCTATTATATGTTTTACGCAGTGGATGCCCTTCCAGCTGCAACCCATCACTGGGAAACACCCATACACTCTCATTCACACACATACACTACGGACAATTTAGCTTACCCAATTTACCTATAGCGCATTTAGACTTGTGGGGGAAACCCATACAAACACGGGGAGAACATGCAAACTCCACACAGAAATGCCAACTGACCCAGACGAGGCTCAAACCAGTGCCCTTCTTGCTGTGAGGCGAGAGCGCTATCCACTGCGCCACCCAAATGAATACAAATTAAACATATTAAATACATGTTATTTGTTGGTTTGCAGTCACAGTTCTAACATTCATTTTCAAACTATATGTTCGCTATTTATTTCATTTTAAGATCTGAGGTAAACTTTCTGTTGCTGCTTTCAGGATGGCAATAATGTCACGTAAAATGGTATTCAAAACTCACATTAGTAGCATTTAACACTGAATAAAGCACCTAATCATACCTGAGATGATCACTGTCATAGTAGTTTATGCTAAAATTCAGCCGTGACATTGCAGAAATAGAAACCGTTTCTAACAGAAATTTTCTGCATAGCTGTCGCAGATGGTTAGGTCAAAAACTAATTTTAACATGGAAAAGATAGCTTTTATAGCATGTAACTGCATCACATGTAGTTAGGACACGATGTAAGGTGCTGCTAGGGTGTTCTGGATGTTTTACGGCACTGCTAGGGTCGCTGAGCCTCCAGCAAGCCAAAAATATACTGTAAATATCTAAAAGCAGATTTTAAGATCCCAAACTGATTTTAAGTCACGCAAAACATCTAGTACTATCAGTTCCTCTGAGTTTCCATGATTACATTTCAGGGTCAAGCTGGGTGGTAGCTTTTCTTTGGCTGATTGATGTATTGAGCGCAAGCCTGATCTACTGGGAAAAAAAGTCATTCTTGGTTCCTGAGCCCATGCGTGAGAGAGCGGTGGGAAAAAGTGTGAACCAATACAGCAGGCGCAGGCCAGAATTGCTATTTTTACCACAGCTTACAGTATCCGTCTACCAGAGCCGGCAGTCGGTTTCTCTCAGTCAGCGTCAAATGAAATCAGATGCACTTGCTACCTGAATGCAACTGCCTCTTATAGATTTGTTGGCACATTTAAACATGAAAACATGTCAGCAGAAAACTGCATGGCACGACACACTCATGCTTTATATATCTTCAATCAAGAGTATTCTGGAAGAGATGTCAGAGAGAGAAAATGAGTATATACTGTATACTGTACTATTCAAATATCTTATCTTAAAATGTTTCCCAAAGTGTCTTGATTTTTGAAAAACAAAGCAAACATTTTAATATTGTGACTATTACATTTTAAAATGATGTTGTTGATTTGTAATATATGTATCTATTATAACTTGCAAAAATTGCTGGATTCCACACAATCGATTTGTGTTGAGACAACATGAATAAATTATGTTAACTCATTAGTTTTTCCAAATTTAAATGGATTGAACATAAAACAATTACGTTGTCCCCCCCAAAAATAGCAAACGTAATTATTTGAGTGTACGATGATCATTCTAATTAACAGATTTAGTGCACAACACATTTAATATTATTAATGTCTTTACTGTCATTTTTGAGCAATTTAACACACCTCTGTATTAATAGTATTCTTACTGAACTCTGTAGTTTACACATCTTCATTCTGCTCAATCTTAATCTCATATTACAGCCTGCTGTGTAGTGACCAGCTCAACTCATTCCCAGAACCTGAAACCCTGGCTGCGTCCCAATTTCCAGACCATCCATACTAAATGCCAGAATATGGTCTGAGCATCTTGAATCATAGTTAAGTTGAAAAGGAATGCCAGATGCGTTTGGATGAGATACTATTTCTGATTAGGTTTTAGGTCCTGTTTTTCAGCTAATATTACTACACTGTAAATACTTTTTTCAAATTACACACACTGTAAAAAAATAATGGGCTGCACACAATTCCTTTATGTTGTCCCAACACAAATCAATTTAGCTAACTGAATCTTTTTTTTTACAAATTTAAGTGGATTGAACATAAAGCAATTAAGTTGTCTCAAAAAACCTTAAGAATTGTGTTCGTTCAACTCATTTTAAATACTCAGTTCGAACAAGCAGCAAAAGTCTTTTTTTTAGTACAGTATCTTACTGTAATATGACTTGTATTTTACTGTATGGCTGTTATGCAAATGTTACTGTATTTAAAAATTGTATTGAGGGACATTTCCTCTTGGTGTCATTAAAATTTGCTGTGAAAAGAAATACAGTACAAAAGTGTGAAACCTTGTTGATCATAGGAAATACAGTAATTTACCATTTGGACTGTTTTACAGTAAATAGATGAATGAACAATGAATTACTAAAGTTTTTTTTAATACTTTACAATACAGAAAATACAATACAGGTGAGAAGACCAAAACTACTGTATATTTTACAATAAACATGTACAGCGAGATACTGTAAATATTAATGCAGCTTTTTGCTGTAAGTTAAATTGCTGACAACCTGCTGCCAGTAAGTTACCTTACTTATATAGGAAATTGTTAACAGTGGACCAATAATCGTTTAACCCAAATCTTAATTTCTATTGAATAAACAAGCAATGCGGCACGGTGGCTCAGTGGTTAGCACTGTCGCCTCACAGCAAAAAGGTCTCTGGTTCGAGCCCCGGCTGGGCCAGTTGGCATTTCTGTGTGAAGTTTGCATGTTCTCCCCGTGTTTGTATGGGTTTCCTCCGGGTGCTCCGGTTTCCCCCACAGTCCAAAGACATCCGGTATAGGTGAATTGAATAAACTAAATTGGCTGTAGTGTATGAGTGTGTGTGTGTGAATGAGAGTATGTGAGTGTTTCTCAGTACTAGATTGCGGCTGGAGGGGTATCCACTGCATAAAACATTTGCCGAAATAGTTGGAGGTTCATTCCACTGTGGCGACCTCTGATAAATAAAGGGACTAAGCTGAAGGAAAATGAATGAATAAATGAATGAGTAAACAAGCATTTCATTCTCAAAACCAGCTTTGTTTCCACCCAGAGATGCGAATTAGACTTTTGTGCAAAACTGGATTATTACATGAAACATTTGCAAATAAAGCATTGTTTCAAATCCAATGAGTCAAAGAGGACAAAATCGTCACTTCCTGGCACTAAATAATCATAAAGAAAAGTGTAATATGCAATGGTAGTGGTAGTCTTTTTTATTATTTAATAAATTACTTGCGCCTCAGAAGTAAAAGAACACAATAAACGTGGGATGGCTTTTACTTGGGAGCTCAGAGGAAAAAATACTGATCCACTTTGATAATGAACTTGATAATGGATTTAAGAATGACTAAAACAACACTTCAGATGTTTTACAATGTGGTCAGTCCACTGGTTTTTCCACTATGATGTCTCATAGTTCCCATTGCTATCACATGATCTGTTAAAACAAAATCACATGACATTGAATAAGTTTACATGAACATTAATACTACGATTAAGACAATACTCTGATTAAGAGTCTTCCAATGTAAACAGCGATTTTTGATTACCTTAATCAATGTCATAAAAGTCAAAGTCATAATCGAACTAAACAAAAAATCGAATTAAGACGTGGAGTATTTCTATTTTAGTCACATTATTAAAGTGCAGTACAGACATGTAAATACTTTAATTAAAATATTATCCATTTTGTAGTACTTTTCGCTACATTTTGCGACAGTGTAACGCCGTAGTGGCGGATGGTGACAGAACGAGACGGAGAAGGAGAAACATTACAAAACGGGTTTATTGAACACTTACGGGGAACAGATACTGGATGCGGGGAGACAGGACGACACAGGAACAGAATCAGACGAAGCAGACGACCCAAAATACCGGACAACAATGGACACAGATGAAAGGGTATAAATGGATGAAGGAATGATTAAGGTAATCACACACAAGGGATGAACACAGGTGGAACAGATTAACAATGACGGTGGCGGGAGAAAGACAAAGGCACGTGACAACAACAAACGATGACGCGGACGAACACTGACAGTACCCCCCCCTTTTTGAAGGCGCGTCCTTGCGCCTTCAACGGGAAACAACAAAATGAAGGAGGGTAGAAGGGGAGGATACAAGGGAGGAGTCTGAGGGAGACACAGGAAGGGAACCGGAGCAGGAGGACCCAGGACACAGCCAGAAGGACGGCCCCGGGCGGAGTCGAGGAAGGGAGGATCCATGGAGGAGGAGTGGCTGCTGACTCCAGGGGGCCGACCGAGGGAGACGCCGCTGATGGCGGTGGAGCCCACGGAAGTGACGGAGAGCCGAAGGGCGGAGGTGACGCCGAGGCTTCTGAGGGCCGGGCGAAGCAGGCGGCTCACCCGAGCAAGGCGACGGCGGGGTTCCGGAAGCCCGCGGCGTAGCCAGAGCGACAGAGGACCAAGGCGTAGCTGGAGGGATGGAGGAGCTCAACGCTGCCGGTAGGACGGTGCGATGAGGTGCAGCCGGAAGAGTGGAGTCCAGAGGCGAAGGAAGGGCGACGACTGACCAAGGTGGAGCCGGAGGGACGAGGGAGCCTGGCGGAGCTGGTGGGCGGACGGCCCACGACGAAGACGAGGGGGGAGTGAGCCAACGCGGAGCCCTAGGGTCGAAGGGCCGAGGTGGAGTCCGCAGCTCGGAGGCCGTAGGAGCTGACGCTGGGCGACACCCTCCAGAGGGTGACGCAGACAGGCAGCGCCCACAAGCGCGCTCCATTTCCGGAGCTGGAGCGAGAGCTGGGGGGCTGGCTGACTGCAGCAGTGCTGGAGCTGGATGACTGGCTGCAGTTCTGGGGGACCGTGGGAAGCTACTCATGACCCTGGAGCTGAGGCTTTTCCGGAGAAGGAAGATTAAAAAACTGTGCGGAAACAGTTGGTTGCTGCCTAAATACAGCGGACGGATATTGCTGCCTAAACGCAGCGGATGATTAAAATTAAAGCTCCAGAAGCCAATGAGTAGCCTCCCAGTGTCCAGCCGCTGTCCATCTGCATAGGGGGATGGGCGGGACTCTCGCTGCTGTCGCGGGTATCCGCCAGGACTCCCCCTCTTGGCGGTGTTGCCGGCTCGTCCACCTGGTCAGACGGGTGTTTAAGCTCCTCCATCTCAGCCTGATTCCGCTCTGTCGCTCTAGGGGGCGCTGGCTCATCAGGTGGGGGTGGCTCTCCGTCTGCGGTGGGCTCTGGCAAGCGCTCCCTGCAGGTGGATGATGTAGCTGGGCTGGTCACTGGGTCTGGAGTGGCACTGACGAGATCCTCCAGGAAGGCGGTGAGTAGAAATATTTTACTCGCCAGTGTCCACTCCATAATTGCGGCGATGTTGCCCCGAGGACCATCTTCGGGGGATCGTGCTCTGCCACAGATGATGGGCGTGCAGAGCACGTCACCCGGAAAGCTGTTCACAGTCGCTTGGATATGGTTCTGAGGGCTGCTCTCCCCCTGCTTCAGCAGGCGGTGATGACGAACGGGAGGGTGGGTGGGGACCAGGAAAACACGGAGGGGAGAAAATAAAACACTGAGGGGCAAAAAGACTATAAAAAGAAAATCGGGGGAAAACACGCCGCTAACTTTGGGTCCGGTATTATGTAACGCCGTAGTGGCGGAGGGTGACAGAACGAGACGGAGAAGGAGAAACATTACAAAACGGGTTTATTGAACACTTACGGGGAACAGATACTGGATGCGGGGAGACAGGACGACACAGGAACAGAATCAGACGAAGCAGACGACCCAAAATACCGGACAACAATGGACACAGACGAAAGGGTATAAATGGATGAAGGAATGATTAAGGTAATCACACACAAGGGATGAACACAGGTGGAACAGATTAACAATGACGGTGGCGGGAGAAAGACAAAGGCACGTGACAACAACAAACGATGACGCGGACGAACACTGACAGACAGGATGTAAACACGGCACTTGTCAGGCGTTTGACGACAAACAAAATGAGAATGGCTTCAAGCAAGAGAGCACATTTTTGGTGCCAGTGGGAAACATCTCTTATCCAGCACCTCTGAGTTTGTCGCAGGGGGCATGAAAGAAAA
The DNA here is from genome assembly GCA_903798125.1 of Danio choprae. Lineage (NCBI taxonomy): Eukaryota > Metazoa > Chordata > Actinopteri > Cypriniformes > Danionidae > Danio > Danio choprae. Next base: position 697,551 of record CAIGQW010001014.1, read on the forward strand.
GTTAGTGAATGAATCGGCAGAGGTGGCCTGTTACCTGAGATTTTGTATCTGCCGTCATCTGTTTGAATGCCCACAATTGAATATGACATCACTACTACATTGCTTTTGAAACTGGACACCTAATAGTGGTTTTCTCTTCATTGCCATTACAGTAGCCTAATTCTGGAGTCGCCGCCAATCACTTGAGTGTCTCTTCGGAGCATATTTATACATAGTGTTGCCATTGTTATTAATAGAGCCACCAGTCACGGGAGGTCTGATGGCTTCCTGTGCTCTAATAATAATCCCCAGGGGATCCTGTTTCGCTTGGCATGCCACCATGACCTCTGATAATATACAACCTCAACATTATGTTACATTATAGGGTGGTCCTATAGTGCAGTTTTTACAAGATGCAACATAAGCCTCAGGTCCCCCAGCATGTGTCTGTGACATTTTCATTCATTATTATACCATGCTGTAAATGGCTGGTTTCATATCAGGCCCGGTTCTTGCCAGCCACAGATGGGTGGGCTGACAGAAATCCCAGGTGGGCAATTTTTTGGGGTAGGGTGAGGAGACAGATCCTTGAATGACGGAATAGCATAATAATATTCTTGTCTTTGCTTGGTTAAGAAGACATCATATTAAGTCACTATAAGCACAAACATTGTTTTTATAAAATGAAGGGTTATTTTTAAATCCAGTAAACATTCAGAATGAATAATGACTGGAATAATGTGCACAAATTCAGCCATTATTATAGTCTTTTTAAAGTTAGAATGAAGACTGTGTAAAAATTAAATATGCAAGTAATATATTCAAGAGAGAAATTGAGTAAGCTTGTATTCACAGTGTGAGTGTTCCGTGTGGGGAATAAACATTTACTGAATGTCATTGGCAGTAGGCTATATCTGCGCTTTATATAATGTTGAATATGCAAGAGGGAATCTGATCATGAATGATAAATGTCATATTTGAAAATAGTCTATTTCTATGTATGTGTCCTCAAAGACAGAGGAAGCATATGTGTCTAACATAATTATTCATTTAATAATTTCGTTCTGACATTGTTCAGAATTATGAATAGTTGTATTCTGATGTGATCACTGTCTTTTGCATTGAGGACCAGGACCAATTTAAACTTTAATCTAAAGTCCATTACCCCAAGTCTGTATAAAAGGGAGCATTTACCAACAGTAGGTCTACACAATATAATATTAATATCATTTTTATGGAGAAATAATAATAATAATAATAACATCAATATTAAACAAAAATTTTTAGCATACAATATCAAGATAATATCGTATGTGTTCAGTATCGAGATACAAATTGAGCAAATGTAAAATAACATGATCATCATTGTATGAATAATTTAAAAATATAAATATTTAATAATATCTTTATCTTTTAATATTTAATAAATAATCTAATCATGCGATGTGACTTTTGCAGATACACACATTGCAATATCGATGTAAACGATATATTTTTCAGCCCTACTTTATAGCTTGTGCCTCAGTTACAGTCAGGGCTTGACATTAACACCCGCCAACCAGCCAAATGCAGGTAGATTAGGTAGGTTAGTTAGCCACGTTAAAAAATAATTTTTAAATTGCCAGTGCTGGCTTGTCACTAAAGATTAGAATTTTAGTTTAAGACCGTTTGTCAATATGCACGCAAATGTGATCTTAGAATCGAGAAGCAGCACGGCTGATAACTGTTCGCGAGAGCAAAATAAAACAGGTGAATACCGAATGAGAGGATGATCAGGCACACGGTGAGACATACTGTAGGTGATCCTCACTCACTGACAGCAGTGTCGAGCGCACTGCTGATGTGATACGCACGAGTGCTTAAAAAGCTCCCGTGTCCTGCTTCCTTCATGCATGCACAGTCCTGCTACCTTCAAGAGCTCGATTATCCTTTCATTATCGCACACGGAATGTTTTTCACCGGCTTTCTTTTGCTTACAGTTATTTTTATTAATATGGTTTAATTATCATCCTTTACAATAACATTGAGGAGATTAACTCTCCATTTATCTATAGTTAACTGGTGATCTGGGACCTTCAGCCAGGACAGGCTACTGTGTATAGTTTTAGATACATGAGAATAGTTTTTTTCTTAAATGTCAATTGTTTTTTTAAGAACATTTTTGTTGAATAAAAAGATTTTTTTTGCTTGTTTTGACGCATTATTTAAAATTTGTGGCAAGGAAATAATTAGTTTGGTGTGGCCAGAGGAAAAAAAAGTCGGTAAATCCTTAGTGTTGAGCCCGTCATTGTCACGGATCACAGCAGACAAAGGTATAATTCACACAGTGTTTATTGAAACACAATAAGTCTTCGCACCGGAGTGCTAGCAATAGTTCAATAAGGAACAATAGAGTCAATGCAATCACTTCCCTTGAATAGAGCAAGCCGATGACAGGGGTTAGTCTCTGGGGTGAGTATCGCTGTAGTCTTTGGCAGAAGGCAGAGAAGACGAGAGATGCGATCATGTGAAGTTGATACCAGACACTGGTTGAATGGAGAGGGTGAGTCTATATAGAGCGCTGGTGATGACTGAAGCAGGTGAGGGTAATTAGTGCACAGGTGTGTGAGATCAGTAAACGGGTGACTGAGTGCGTTGTGTATTGGCTGGAGAGTGTGAGTGGTGATCCGGGCTGATAGAACGTGCAGGGGGTGTGACAGTCATGTGAAATAATTGCAATGAGACACTATGAAACCACAACCTATTTGCTCATGCACATTGAGCAAGGTCACAACACACAAAACACTTAAACTAATGAGGAGGCATGTGGACATAACACATAATCTAAATCAAGTCAAATTTATGCATATAATATATATTTTCCCAACATCAAAATTGTGGCTAGTGAAAATGGCGAGGGGCTAGTAACAATAGCTAGTGATCAATGTCAAGCCCTGGTTACAGTATAAATCTACATTCATCTTCCAACTATCCAATCGGCAAATCATGCACCCCCCTAACTTTTTTCTAATTTTAGGACCGTTTCAATCGGATACACATCACAATATGGAAAAAAAGGACAACCTTAACTTCCGTTTCATAGCGACTTTAAAAAGCAACACTATGCAACTTTCTCTCACAGTGGTTTACAAGAGCAATTGCCTGATACCTACAAAGCAGATGGCACTGTTCCGCTCATAACAGTGCTTCTGCAGGTTTCACCAAGTCAAATTTAAGACTTTTTAAGACCTTTTTAAGATCATTATGAATGCAATTCAGACTTATACAGGGCTAAATGCTAAGTTTTTTTTTCCAATGGACCGGCTGGAGCAGCGTAAAATATCATAAAAATTCTAATTAGTTATTTAGCCACATATCTTAAATAATGTGTCAAACAAGAACATTGTTGTATACATACAAAAAATTTTTTTATACTAGAATAAACTAAATGTATGCACAACTTTTTGTCTTTCCAGGTCAGTTTTCTCATCCTCTATGGTCTATAAATACACAGAGAACCTTTAAATCAATGTTATTGTAATGAAGATAATTAAACCATTAAATTAGCAATTATAATATTGGTGATAAGTAGAGTTTTGTTAGACGTTTTATTGATATAGATTGTTGGTGATTGGGTGAGTGTCGGCCGATTTGGTAACTGTACATGGACATAGGAAAATTAAGACTCGCTCAAAATGATTTAAGACCTACAAGACAATATTTAAGTTTAAGACTTTATAAGACCCCGCGGACACCTTGCTTAAGCATTTCTATATACAGCTGAAGTCAGAATTATTAGCCCTCCTGAATTATTAGCCCCCCCCCATGTATATTTTCCTCCAACTTCTGTTTAACGGAAAGTTCTAGTTTACGGAAAGTAACGGAAATAATTCATTTACATCCACTAATTAAATTTTTAGAGACTTTATTTTAAGGTCAAAACACATAGTGCTGGTTTAAGCCTTGGCTGTAATTGTAGACAAACGACTCTCCAGCTCCACACACAAAACATTTACACGATTGATTTTCGTACATTTCAGCCAAAAAGCATGTCACCGAATACTGATGACTTGACTGTCTCTGGTGGCTGTGCTGTATCTGGTTCACTCTTGGGCTCGAGGGCTCTCAGTGAAGGCCCTGCAGAGCTATATTAAGTACTGCAGAAGGGCTGTATTGACGTCTGCAGTGAGTCTGACCCTGTTCGCTGCTCTGAGTGCTAATGACTGCCAGAAGCTCATCTCGTAGTCAGTGCTGTCTGACTCTAGCATAGTCCTGCCTCAAGCTATTTACACCAGTCCTAACACAGATGTCTCTGTCAAGACACGGCAGATGCATCTTGTTGTTATTATAACTTTTTGTCAGTACTGAAAATATACGCTTGGGTTGTTTTAAATGCATGTGCATAACTTTATCTGAAACATCGAGTTTCATATACAGTTGAAGTCAGAATTATTAGCCCCCCTGTTTATTTTTTCCCCCAATTTCTGTTTACCAGAAAGACCTTTTTCAACACATTTCTAATCATAATAGTTTTAATAACTAATTTCTAATAACTGATTTATCTTTGCCATGATGACAGTACATATTTTATTAGATAATTTTCAAGATACTAGTATTCAGCTAGGTTAATTACAATTAATAACACTCATTCACACACATACATACACTATGGCCAATTTAGTTTATTCAATTCACCTATAGCACATGTCTTTGGACTGTGGGGGAAACCGGAGCATCTGGAGGAAACCCACGCCAACACGGGGAGAACATGCAAACTCCACACAGAAATGCCTACTGACCCAGCCAGGACTCAAACCAGCGACCTTCTTGCTGTGAGGCAACAGTGCTAACCACTGAGCCACCGTGTTGCCCCTATTTTTAAAATATATATTTTAAAAAAATGTATGTATGTATACAGATTACATTAGGTAACTGATCTTGGTAACTGTGTTCATGTGATTCACTGAACCACAAGAAGCTCTTTGATCCATTTTACAACAAAAACATCAATCATATAACACAAATCAAATACTGAAAAGGCATTGGCTGCGTCCAAATTCGCCTACTTACTACACAGTAGGTACTACATTTAAATTTAAATTTACTACACGACCGTTAGAAAAGTGCGTTCTATAAAGTATGAATGGAACTCGGACATACTACATCCACCATTTTGTCATGATCACGTAACCTACCCGCAGCAGTTGTGTCGCTTCATTCCCATTCATGAATTATCTCGCAAAGCATCATGGGATAGCGTAGAGTCCATCGGATGCGCACTTCATAATTTTACATAATTCGGGCATACTACTTGGCTCACATACTGTTTTAGCATACTATATATTATGGAAGTATGGGATTTCTGTCAGTTTACCGCATTTTTAAAAATCTCAATGAAAAAAGGTTATTAAAGGATGAAATCACTGGAATTTAAAAAGAAATGGATTTTCAGTAGTAGCTTAGACTTTTAGACTCCACTGTATTATATACAAAACAATATAAAAATAATGTCTGGAAAAGGCATTCATTTTCTGGTTCACTTGGCAACATCCTGTATGTCACGCTCAACAGTAAAGGTCCAAAGTTCAAGCAATAACAATTATAAGGACTTATTATGTACTTAAAGGCCAAGCAATTCAACACTAGGAAAGAACAGCGGCAGTTGTCAACTTCTACCTGTGTTAGCACTGGAATATTTAGCGGAAAGAAAACATTAAACAAGGGGAGACAGAATGTTGTTATCGACATCCTGTTTCCTGTCCATTTGAGCTGGTAGTCTGCACTTGCCGCCCAAATGAAACGTCCGACTAACAAACATTCACAGCAGCGGATTGTTTACCTATGTAATGCACAACACATGTCTGTCCTTTCTTCGGAAAGGTTCTTCCTGTAAAGAAAGAGGAGAATGAGACAGTTAGTCCAAAGATGATTCATAGCATGTAAGCCTTATACTGCAATATCCACTGTCTGGTGATGAAAGGGGCTTTTTCAACTTGTAGCTAATGTTATCAGTTCATTAACTCATAGACGACACTCCCATTGACCGTTCACTGACAGTCTGATGTGTATTGCACATAAGAGCTAACTCAAATGACCATGTCCTGGCTTGATGACACACGGCTTCTGCATAGTACAGCAGACGAGGTGAGGACAAAAAGATGAGGAACTACCTGCAGCATTATTAACAAAGACAATCCAAAATACAATACATTGGTGCATGAGATATTAAGAACTTCACAAACATGTGCAAAGACAGTACTGGACAATAGACTGAAATAATTGAGGGCATATAAACAGAAGATGACAAGTAACTACAACAGGTACAGGTGAACGTAATCATTGAATGAGAGTAACTAAAGTGTTTTTGCTAATGTTTATCAACATTGTTTGTCAAGATGTTTACTAGCTTTCAAACACAAGCGATTTGAACTGGCAATAAGCAGAGTCAATGTGCAAATTCACTCCCTGACGTTAGATGCTGCTTAATGAACTTACCAGCCATGAAAGAACATTAAGTGAAATTCATTCATTCATTCATTTTCATTTCGGCTTAGTCCCTTTATTAATCTGGGGTCGCCACAGCGGAATGAACCGCCAACTTATCCAGCATATGTTTTACGCAGCGGATGCCCTTCCAGCTGCAACCCATCTCTGGGAAACATCCATACACACCCATTCACACTCATACACTACGGACAATTTAGCTTACCCAATTCACCTGTACTGCATGTCTTTGGACTTGTGGGGGAAACCGGAGCACCCGGAGGAAACCCACGCCAACACAGGGAGAACATGCAAACTCCACACAGAAACGCCAACTGGCGAGGCTCGAACCAGCGACCAGCGACCTTCTTGCTGTGAGGCGAACGTGCTACCCACTGCGCCACTGTGAGGCCCTTACATTAAGTGAAATGAAACTCACAATCCTATGACTGAATCCTATTTCACCTGCAATTCCTCTACATAACAACTCCCTCGTTTCGACATATTTGTCGAACCAAACACAGGCGAACCTAGTCAAAGTACCTAAACCAGACACAGGTGAACGCAGTCATAGATTTCTAATATACATGCCAAACATAAGTGAATGTACTTTAAAAATCACACTATTTAAAAAAACTAAATTAAATGTAATCACAGGCCATATCCACACGTACACAGGTATTTTTTATAAATGGAGTTTCCCTGCTTACATAAAAAAAAAAATAATAATCAGAATAATAATAATAAAAAAAAAATGAAAACGCAAAAAATGCACTGTGATGCATGTTAAGGGCACAGGCAGAGATAATGACACTTTTATGCTGGGTTCACACAAAACGGGGAATTAAGTATTTTGCGAGTCAATTGCATCCAAGTCAGATGAGAACAAAAGGTGAAAACAGCAAAGGTGAGAATAGAGGTGTATGCGACAACTGTGGATCCCGTGGTGCGAACGCTGCGGAATATGCTACACGTTTGCCACGATTGTGCGGAATTTTCCTCAGTCGCATATTTCATGTTTGGTGTGAACCCAGCAGTGTTGGCCAATCAGAAAGGAGAAAACAGCATGCACGCTGACATCATGGAGTGAAAATTCTAGATGTAGTGTCCACACGACCACACTGACTTTCAGAAAATCTTCACCCTTGCCGGAGTTTTCAGACAATTTTAGTTTCAGTCACCCGATACTCCCTTTTTATGTGGACAAACAGCGAAACCAAATAGGAAAAAATTGTGTTTTTAAAAATACCCTTGTTCATGTGAACAGGGCCTGAATCATACTAGTAAACAAGAAATGAGAACAAAATAAACAGAAACTAACATTAGCAAGACAAGCAATTTACAAACTAAATATTCAAAGAAACAAAAAGGGCTAAACAAGGACTCTAATCAAAACTGATTACTTTTGTAAAACAGTATGATAACATACACTGTTTAGCATATATAAGTACACCCCCCACAAATCTCTCATTTAAATGAATATTTTATATAGGAAGCTTTACAATATTATACTTGTGCAAATACATTAGTTTAGTCAGTACTGAAGCCAAATCTGGAGCTAATCTAACAAAATAACTTACAATAATGGTTCACAAATTAGTAGCCCAAATTTGTATGTTAGGGAAAAATATTCAATAACATTTTCAAAAATATAAAAAATCAAGAGAAACAAAAAAATTATAAAATTTTGTTGAAATTTTGTAGTTTGTAATTTTATTTTTGCAATATTTTGCATGAATTGAATTTTATTATCTTTCCATTTCTAAAGATGTTCTGTGACTAAAATATTCTTTTATTAAATATATCCGTTTAATAAATCAGTTTTGTTCAAATGCACCAATATATATTACCCATATTCACTGAGAAATGGAGAAAAATACTCATCTTCAAAATGGGGTGTACTCATTTATGCTGAGCACTGTACTTCTTATAATGATTTACTCGTTCATTCATTTTCCTTCGGCTTAGTCCCTTTATTAATCTGGGGTCGCCACAGCGGAATGAACCGCCACCTTATCCAGCATATGTTTTACAAAGAGATGCCCTTCCAACTGCAACCCAGTACTGGGAAACATCCATTCACACTCATTCACACACATACACTATGGCCAATTTAGTTTACTCAATTCACCTATAGCGCATGTCTTTAGACTGTGGAGGAAACCGGAGCACCCAGAGGAAACCCACACCAACAAACCTGATTTTACGGGGATTACACGGGGAGAACATGCAAACTCCACACAGAAATGCCAACTGACCCAGCCGAGGCTCAAACCAGCAACCTTCTTGCTGTGAGGCGACAGTGCTAACCACTAAGCCACCGTGTCGCCCTTCTTATAATTATTAAAATTCATATAGTCATTATAATAGAGCTGTTGTGTAATATCATTACATCATAAAATGTAAACGTTTTCTATTTGAAAATACTGAAAATGTGTTTCACTCCTGTGATGCAAAATCTTTGATAGTAGATAGTGATTTATATTAAATATAATATACTGAATAGCAATTGCTAACGATCAGTTAGCAGGTTCTAAAACCAGGCTATATATGATCACATTTTTGCTCTAACAATGGATTGAAAAGATGGTTTTATTGGTAGCTTGAGCTTGCTTCCCTAATTTCATCCACATATCAAATTGATCAATAAAATCACAGCAAACTCCATGCAGTAGTTTTTAAAATCGTGAGACTTGGGTTTGTCCATCATCTGCAGTCCTGCAATCCCTGATCTAGTGAAAGCATGTATGTGCGTGTGCGTGTGTGTGTGGTGGAGGTGGTGTCTGATTAATGTGTGGGAGCTGGACAGGAATGTGAGGCACATGACAGCAGGCTGGTGGGGGTCAGATAGGATGTCAGTTGAAAGCAGCCCACAGATAGAAGAGACCAGAGCAGAGCAAGAAAAGTGAAAGTGCCATTACATCGCATTCATTCCTGACACTGGTGACCGCGGCAGGCAGAGTTATCGAGTCTGATGGCTTGTGCCAAGAATTTCACGTCAGAAAGGTGTCAAAATAATATGAGCTCATGGTCACTACCGCACTTATTTACAGCTTCAGATTATCATGTCATCATAATGCTTATTATTATGGCCTGCTGAATGACTAAAGGGAAAAAAAACACAATATCCATTCTAAAGTCAAATAGAACTTTTATTTTAAAAATAGGGAGGGGTATCAATACAGATATCTCCACTCAACTCTAATTCACAGACTCCCTTCGATTTGATTCTTGATTCGATTCAGCAAATGTTTATTTAATATGCTATTAATATTTATGATAAAATTAACAAATAATATTAGTTTACAAAATAAATTATGGCTCTGCCTCGGCTGGGTCAGTTGGCATTTCTGTGTGGAGTTTGCATGTTCTTCCAGTGTTCATGTGGGTTTCCTCCGGGTGCTCCGGTTTCCCCTACAAGTCCAAAGACATGCGCTATAGGTGAATTGGGTATGCTAAAATTGATCGTAGTGTATGTGTGTGAATGAGAGTGTATGTGTAACGCCGTGGTGGCGGATGGTGACAGAACGAGACGGAGAAGGAGAAACATTACAAAACGGATTTATTAAACACTTACGGGGAACAGATACTGGATGCGGGAAGACAGGACGACACAGCAACAGAACCACACGAAGCAGACGAATCAGAATACCGGACAACAATGGACACAGACGAAAGGGTATAAATAGAAGAGGGAATGATTAAGCTAAAGAGACACAAGGGATGAACACAGGTGGAACAGATTAACATTGACAGTGGCGGGAGGAAGACAAAGAAAGCACGTGACAACAACAAGTGATCACGCGGATGAACACTGACAGTATGAATGTTTCCCAGTGATGGGTTGCAGCTGGAAGGGCATCGGCTGCGTAAAACATATGCTGGATAAGTTGGCGGTTCATTTCGCTGTGGATTCCCCAGATTAATAAAGGGACTAAGCCGAAAAGAAAATGAATGAATGAATGCTGAATTAATGAACAGGAAAAAAAGAAACAATCTTTTATAATCTTTTTATTTTATGTGAACATGATCTATTCGCAGCTTTTGAGAATCAATATCGAATCAACCACGTTTTAAAATATATCATTTTATTTTATTATATTTCTTTTTTGCCCAGTCCTAATAAACAAACACACAAATGTGGTCACTGTAAGCATACAGGTATGTCGAGTTATTTGAACATTTTATTTCTTGTTAAAATACGTACTATACTTAAAGTATGGTAACCCTGCAAATACGTTTGTTCATTAATTTTCCTCGGCTTAGTCCCTTATTTATCAGGGGTCGCCACAGTGGAATGAACCGCCAACTATTTCAGCATATGTCTTACGTAGCAGATGCCCTTCCAGCCGCAACCCAGTACTGGGAAACATCCATAAACTCTCACACATGCTCATACATTACGGCCAGTTTAGTTCATCCAATTCACCTATAGAGCATGTCTTTGGACTGTGGGGAAACCAGAGCATGGAGAGGAAACCCACGCGAACACGGGGAGAACATGCAAACTCCACACAGAAATGCCAACTGACCCAGCCGCGGCTCGAACCAGCGACCTTCTTGCTGTGAGGCGACAGTGCTAACCACTGAGCCACCGTGCCTCCCTAATCCCCCAAATAATCTCCACTATTAAAAATCAGTCAAATTATCTAGTTTGTTTTCTTTAAAATACTGGCAAGCTCTACAAAAACTATATCAATGAAATATTGTTTTTTTAAATGCCCTGCAAATCAAAAAAAGCAAAAAGAAAATAACGAGAAAGAGTTATTGAGCTGGGCTGCACGGTGGCGCAGTGGGTAGCACAATCGCCTCACAGCAAGAAGGTCGCTGGTTCGAGCCTCGGCTGGGTCAGTTGGCGTTTCTGTGTGGAGTTTGCATGTTCTCCCCGTGTTCGCGTGGGTTTCCTCCGGGTTTGAATGAGTTCTTGAGCTTCAAATCAATCCCAATGATGTTGTATTTTACATCAGTTTGGCCAATCAGATTCAAGGACCAGTGAACTACACTGTACTGTATATTAGGGCTGCACAATATATCGTCTCAGCATCAATATCGCAATGTGATCATTCGTAATAGTTACATCGCAGCATATGCAATGTGGATTATAGTTATTATTTGCATGTGTTTTTAAGGTATGAGGCAGCTAGCTCCCTGCAACTCTCACATGGTCGCCTAAGCAGGGCTGCGGCCGGTCAGTACCTGGATGGGAGACCGCATGGGAAAGCTAGGTTGCTGCCGGAAGTGTTGTTAGTGAGACCAGCAGGGGGCACTCAAGCTGCGGTTTGTGTGGGTTCTAACGCCCCAGTATATTGATGGGAACTCTATACTGCTCAGTGAGCATCATCTTTCGGATGAGACTCTCTGTGGTCGTTAAAAATCCCAGGATGTCCTTCGAAAAAGAGTAGGGGTGTACCCTGGCATCCTGGCAGAGGCCAGTGGGCCAAATTTACCCATTGGCCTCTGTCCATCATGGCCTCCTAAACATCCTCATATGATAATTGGCTTCACCATCACCACTCTGTCTCCTCTCCACCAATCAGCTGGTGTGTGATGTGCGATGTTGCACACTGGTGGTGGATAAGATTACTCCAAATGTGTAAAGCGCTTTGAGTGTCCAGAAAAGCGCTATAAAAATGTACAGATTTATTATTATTATTATTATTAAAAGCATTCAGGCATAAGAAATTGTAGCATTTGTAGCTTTAATAATGATTATTTTTATTGAATTATTTATTCAATGAAGACAACGCAGTATTATTTTACATGTGATTATTCAATTACTGTACCTGAGTACAGTAAAACACTTTGTTTTTTTCATTTCTGTCTTTTACTCTATTCCATTAATCTCCTTGTGGATAGTTTTTTTTTTATATTTTATGCATGATTCACTTCCCTACAGAATTGTCCCAATCAATCTAAATTGGTTAATTCTTTCCAAATATATTCCAGTCATCAGGTGAAATTGTATTTATATCGCAATATATACCATAGAAAAACAAAATATCGCAAAGTTCAATTTGTCCAATATCGTGCAGCTCTACTGTATATCCACATATACTCTCTCTCTCTCTCTCTCTCTCTAAATATATACAAATATAAATACATATGTATACGGTACAAATGATACATAAATGTAAATATCTACTATTTTGAATAATTTTGTTTTTGTGTATGTGTGTGTATCAGATATACGTAATAAATATATAAAATACACATACTTATGCCACAACAAACTTTTATTTAATTATATATATAAACAATGCTGAATTGTTCATGCGTCGCTTTGGTGCCACCAGCAAACATGCAACTCAACAAGTGGCACAGACGACAGCATGTTACAGTGCCATTAGACCAGAGCGAAAAACCCAGTGACTCTGCCAACTGTGCCAAATTACCCTGCAAAGCCCCCTTCGGATTAACATCAAAGCTCATGTCTAGCCAGAACAAGAGTGCATCTGAGACAAACAACAGCATCTGCCTGCATTTGGTATGGCCACAATCATACCACATCATGTTAAGGAAACCCTGAAGACACACTTCTGTTCTGACAGCTGAAGTGGAAAACCGTAATGAGAAGAGTGTTTGAGTTGGCACACATGGCTCATATTCTATCTGCTGGGCACAGACACGTTAAACCCCTGACTAGACAGTGAGCGGGAACATCATTTCAGCAACGGACGTTTCGTTAGAAATCTGTTTTGACACCTTTGTGGCAAATAATATGTAGCGAAAATAGTCTGTGAATAGATTATGTAATTAAAACGACAGAATGTTCCCGCTTTTACTGCTGCAATGTATCAAAACAACGTTCGAATCCTCCGGTCGTTCTAGAACGCTCGTCGTTTTGAAATTCGAACTTATTAGATGATAACGTCTTACCGTCTCCTGGAGATATTGTTTCAACCTCAACACCCATTCTGTTCGCGCGGGTAGATCCTACTGTAGTGAGACAGACAGAGAGAGAGAGAGAGAGAAAGAGAGAGGGAGACTGTGAGACAGCAGCTCTCCGCCCACTGTCACACCAAATCTAACTGCATGCGCCCTCAGCTACTTTGAAACAGTCAACCAGTAATCGAATAAAGATTCTGTTTTGATTAACATACATCATTCATTCATTCATTTTCGGCTGAGTCCCTTTATTAATCAGGGGTCGCCCCAGCGGAATGAACCGCCAACTTATCCAGCATATGTTTTACGCAGCGGATGCCCATCCAGCTGCAACCCATCACTGGGAAACACCCATACACTCTCATCAAACACACATACACTACGGACAGTTTAGCTTACCGCATGTCTTTGGACTGTGGGGAAACCGGAGCACACGGAGGAAAGCCACGCGAACACGGGGAGAACATGCAAACTCCACACAGAAATGCCAACTGACCCAGCCGAGGCTCGAACCAGCGACCTTCTTGCTGTGAGTCGACAGCATGATATAATTAATATCATAATTAACTAAAATAATTTTTAAAAACATTTAAACATTCCAGTCAATGCAGAACAGTGCAGAAAATGCAAGTTTCCTGGCTCCAATTAAATGTTATTATGTTTTGCTGATAAAAAAGACATTTACGTAGCTTATTTGTTGCATCTTACACTTCATTGATACTTCATATAGAACTTTTATAGTTAAGTTATACTACATTTTTTGCATGTTATACTTTACTGAACAGGCTCAATAAATCAGTAAGTGGTTTTCGAATTAGAATTTTTGGTTTAATTAACAATTACTTAACGTACAACAGGGAAGCACATGTTTAAAATGTGGCCACTATTTAGAAAAACGAGGGAACGAGGAAAGAGTCGAGTCGCAGAAGTGAATCAGACTCAATTTTGGATTGATCGAGCTTGAACTACAATTCCCAGCATGCCCGTACCACTCTTCTTCCGTTTGTCCATGGCTTCAAATGTCTCCGCGGGGAAATGCGAAGACAGCTCTGGATAACGTGAAGTTGTGTGTTTGCTGTTGCTATGGTTTCCACACTATGGTATGTTTGTAATGTTACATTTTAAAAATGCAAGCGTGCTATTTATCTTATAATTTAGCTTTTATTGTCAGGACTGTTCTAGAACTAATTTAGCCCGCTTCGCATGTTAGCATGTGGTATTTCTGTGATAGCCTTCACGTGAAAGTAGTTTTCTACTCAACCTTCCTACGATTATTCATGTTTTGTTTTGGTCAAAGTATTATAATTAGCATGTTTGCTACTGTAAACTTCAAATGCAATAACCTTTTAGGAGTTTTTGTTAAAGGAATATTATTTGGCATACATCTCCTATGTTAAAGTGACTTTTATGTGACTCTCTTGCAGTATATTTACTCTATTTTTACTACTATAAAGTCGTAATTGAAATAGCATGCCCTTCTAAAGGCTTTTACAAACTTTATTAATGATTCTTTCATGACAGTGAATCATTTTGATTTCATTTTGACAGTTCTGGTTAATATCACAGTTATAATGAAGTCCTAATACAGGCATAACTCATATGATTTTGATAGTTCATATTAACTAATATGATTTTGCAATTGTTTTTAATATCACCATGCATTTTCCTTTTGAAAATCATATATAAATACCAAACTGATTTTGCATCAACTTGGTAAAAATAAAATGTGAGTGAAATAATGTTGCATGGTCTTTCAGCTTAATGGATTTATGTAAAACAAATAAATAAAATAATAATATTAATTCTGACCTGTGTATAAAATAATAAGTGCTAATATACTATTTTATTATTTTTTAAATGACTAAAACATCTTTCTGGAAAACTGATAAAAATCTAGTGATTTGATTGAATGATAGTGGCAAAATATACAAATATAATTCATATTAATTAGGATATGTTTACTTATTTTTTGGCTTAATATTATTACACACAGTTATATTTTAGTGGGTGTATTTTATAAATCATTAATAAATTAATAAATAAATAAATATATGTGGGCAGCACAGTGGCGCAGTGGGTAGCACAATCGCCTCACAGCAAGAAGTTCGCTGGTTCGAGCCTCGGCTGGGTCAGTTGGCGTTTCTGTGTGGAGTTTGCATGTTCTCCCCGTGTATGTGTGGGTTTCCTCCGGGTGCTCCGGTTTCCCCCACAAGTCCAAAGACATGCGGTATCGGTGAATTGGGTAAGCTAAATTGTCCGTAGTGTATGTGTGTGAATAAGTGTGTATGGATGTTTCCCAGTGATGGGTTGCAGCTGGAAGGGCATCCGCTGCGTAAAAACATATGCTGGATAAGTTGGCGGTTCATTCCGCTGTGGCGACCCCAGATTAATAAAGGGACTAAGCCAAAAAGAAAATTAATGAATGTATGAAATAATATATGTATATAAATAATAGGGGGGGGGGGGGGGGATAAATATAAACTGTATATTGCTAAGGTTTTTTTTTTTCAGAAAAAAACAGGACAATCTCTTTTATATTGATCAAATTTTGCTTTCTAAACCTATTTCCATCTCTGACCCATATGTCTTGCATACATTTTGTGCATTTCAGGCCTGGAACGGGCAAAAACTAAGTCAAAAGACATAGTATCCAAACCTCAGAGGGTTTTATGACGTCGAGGGTCGTGTCAGCCTAATCTGGCCATCCTGGAGTGGAGCCTCACTCTGGCCGATAGGATTAGAGAGTGAGGGAAGAGGCTTTACCTATTCTTGGAGTATGTGATGGCAGTCTTCTCCTACTGAAGACACAGAGTTACATCTATCTCTCAAATCTGTCTTGAAAAGCCTTTTTCTGTATGACCAAGAACATTGGGTTTCTTTCCATTGGTGAAACCGACCCAAGCATGGAGCTAGGAAAAGCCAAGCTTCTGAGAACCGGGTTAAACGCTCTGCACCAAGCCATTCACCCGGTGCACGGAATAGCCTGGACGGACGGTAAACAGGTTTGTCTCACATCATTGTTTTCAGTCGAAGGTGAGCCCAAATTTGGTGACACCAACGTCATTGGACAGTTTGAACATGTTTTGGGACTTTTCTGGGGGCCGCTGTGCTGCTCCGGGTCTCCGGCGCTGCTTGCAGTTCAGCATAAAAAGCATGTCACAGTTTGGCAACTTCAGCTGAGTGCTTTGGAGCAGAATAAACTCTTGTGCACGCAGACCTGTGAAATGAGCGAGCCGTTTCCGCTGCTGTCCCAAGGATGTGTCTGGCATCCCAAAATGGATGTCTTAGCCATTTTAACCAAGCGGGATGCCTCTGTTTTGTTTTCTGTGCGGGTTGATAATCGTCGTGTAAAGGCCGATATCAAGGGCAGCGGTCTGATTCATTGTGCTTGCTGGACTAAAGATGGAACCCGCCTGGTGGTCGCCATTGGTAGTGCACTGCACTCATATATTTGGAACGACATCCAGAAAAGCTTGGTGCCATGCTCGTTCTGCCCTATTTTTGATGTAGGTGGGTATATCTGTGCCATTGAGTCCACCGATGAAGCCCAAGTGGCTGTCGCAACCGAACTTCCACTCGACAAAATTTGTGGGCTCAATGCAGGCATGGCATTTGACCTCCCAAACGAGTCGGAGGGTTTGTGTCGCCCTTCTGCTGCTTTGACAGTTGATACAGACTACTATTTGGACAGAAGGAGGTCGTGTGATTCTGAACGCTCAGGACATGCCTCCTCATCCGGACCCATAGATTTAACAAACCTTCTTGCCAAACACCGAAAATCAGATCCAAGCCCACTCATTCACTTAAGGAGACGGGATAACTTGACTGGTACAGGTCAGGACTCATCGCATTTGATTCTGGTGACCTATGAGCGCAAGGTCACCACTACGAGAAAGGTCAGCATCCCTGGGATCTTGGTCCCTGATATTATCGCCTTCGATCCCAATGGGCACACGGTGGCCGTGTCGTCAAACACATGCAACATGATTCTAGTTTACTGCATCACAGATTCATCAATGCCCAACGTGCAGCAGATCCAGCTGCAAAAGAATGAGCGGCCCAAAGGGGTGTGCTTTTTCACCAACAAGATGTTGCTCTTTATGATTGGCCGGCAGAAGTCCAATGATCCTGCTTTCCTCCCCTCCTCCAACACGGACAAGTACATCTTGAGGTTATCAGCCAAGGAGCTGGTATTCGATGAGGAAAGTGCCACCAAGTCAGAGTCGCCGAGTCAACATCATGGGATTAGACGTCATTCGGAGAACTTCACTAAAGAGGACCGTCTGTCAATTAGGGATCTAATTCTTCCTGGAGGCTCTGTAATTGTTTCACCATCCAGCCGGAGGAAACTAATCGAGGAGGTGCGCAGCTCAGATCTGAGTCCTGTGGCGAGCTCTGCCGATTTCTCTGATAGAGCTTCCAGTGCTTCTTCTGTTACTCTAGAAAACTACGACATGGATCACATCACTCGCATGGCCACACTCGCTGTAGCCGGTCAGGCCAGTCGGGACTCCAGTCGACCCTGTTCACCCAGGTACGAGACCTCTGAGAAATTGTATTCTGATGCCACTCCGCCAAAAAACAGCAAAGAGAAGAACCTGGAGCAGCTGACGCAGAACATGGAGAGGATTTTCACCCGGTTTGCTGAAGTTCAACAGTGCCTCTCAGAAATCAGAGAGTTCACCCAGAATGGCAAGAAGATCGCCTGCAGTTATCCGTCGGCTTACGAACCACAATATGTGCACATTACGTGTCAGGTAAGAAATGATCTGTTTGTTTTTTTCTTTCTAAAACATGCAGTGAATTCTAAACTTGGGCAGGGATGATCTGCAATAAAGATTGTCGATTTATTGTTAGATTAATTGCATAAAGATTTTTTCTCTCCAGTCACTGTATTGTAAAGACATCCATCATGTCCAAAATGCCTAATGTGTAACACTCAAAAGTAAATACTGTATATTGTGTAAAAAATCTTATGTAACCTCATTATTAATTATGAACTTTTAAACATTTATGGTATTTAATGCAAAACACAAATTAAAACTAACATTCATAAATACACACATTCAAAATTCCTCTTTTAAATAATAAGTCTTATATGTCAATATACATTGCAAAAATATGAATTATATAGGCGGAGCGGTGGCACAGTGGTTAGCACTGTCGCCTCACAGCAAGAAGGTTGCTGGTTCGAGCCCTGTGTGGAGTTTGCATGTTCTCCCCATGTTCGCATGGGTTTCCTCCGGGTGCTCCGATTTCCCCCACAGTGCAAAGACATGCGCTATAGGTGAATTGAATAAACTAAATTGGCTGTAGTGTATGTGTGTAATTGTAAGTGTGTATGGATGTTTCTCAGTACTGAGTTGCAGCTGGAAGGGCATCTGCTGCGTAAAACAAATACTGGATAAGTTGGCGGTTCATTCTGCTGTGGCGACCCCTGATAAACAAAGGGACTAAGCTGAAGAAAAATGGATGAATGAGTATTACTATATATATTTATGTATGTGTGTGTGCTGGTGTGTGTGTAAATATTACAAGCAGATCTAACAATTTGTTTATAATACGAATTTGACAATATGCGTATGGACCCTAATAATCATTTATGGGATTTAATGCCACCCATTATTTTTTTTCACTTATTTGATTAGTTGTATATGTTTTACCATTATATAAGTTGCATTTATAATTCAGAGTCTCCTGAGTTTCTTTACGTTTCACCAGAAGATCCAGAAGTGTTCAACAGGTCCAGCGTCCTCCACCTTTTAGGAACATTTTTAGTCATCTTCACTTTGTATTTTACATGATTTCCATTCATATGTTTTATATGACAAAATGAATTACCACATGATCATTAAACGATTAACTTCTGGAGCTAAATCCTAATCCAAACCAAGCCCATATTGTAAATGCATTGTAAAGCATCACGCCAACTCATAATGCCTCTCGCCGTTGTCAGTACAACACTTTGTCAGCAGATGTCAGATTGAAGTGACTCTATTGACCTTGGCATAACTAGTCTTAGACTTAATCCACGACCACATGACCTGGTTGGCTATGAATGATGCTTCCTTAAAGTGACTAATGGTGTTCATTGACTGCACTTCATTTTTTTCTTTTCCTCCAGAAACAGTTGTCTGAAAATGTGTATACGGATGAGAGAAGGCCATTGCTGCTGTGTGGAGGTCGGATTTGCCTGCGGGTGGTGCAGGAACTTTTCGGCCTGACAGTTGTGGAGATGATGCATGGTACGTCTGGGAGAATGCATCTAAATATAGATATTATGATCCATTCGTCCATCCACACAGATGATGCATTGATAAACTGACTTTTCAAAATACCAATTTGCATAGAAGTTGCAAGTTTGCATTCATTCATTCATTCATTCATTTTCTTTTCGGCTTAGTCCTTTTATTAATCTGGGGTTGCCACAGCGTAATGAACCGCCAATTTATTCAGCATATGTTTTACGCAGCGGATGCCCTTCCAGCTGCAACCCATCACTGGGAAACACCCATACACTCTCATTCAAACACATACACTATGGACAATTTAGCTTACCCAATTTACCTACACCGCATGTCTTTGGACTTGTGGGGGAAACCGGAGCACCCGGAGGAAACCCACGTGAACACGGGGAGAGCATGCAAACTCCACACAGAAATGCCAACTGACCCAGCCGGGGCTCAAACCAGCGACCTTCTTGCTGTGAGGCGTTCGTGCTACCCACTGCGCCACCGTGTCGCTCCTGCAAGTTTGCATACTATAATAATAGAGTTTCTCTCCATTGACGTTTCAGTCAGATTCGCTCTTTAACAATGAGTGGATGGGATCTATTCATGAATCCTGTTTTCCTTTGTTGAAGACAGATTGTTCGATGTGCTTTGGCTTCGTTTAATTGTCAATGACTAAAATAGAAAGCAATTAGGTGCTACAATCGGATTTGAAGGTTTAAGTCTGAATCAGCTTACAGTCTTTTGTGCTGTGCATCACAGCTCATATACAGTATATCTGAAGCACTTATGCTAAGACATTTGGTAATAACAGAGACCCTGTTATGCTTTATAGAATATCGCCTTCATGTGTAGCGTCACCGTTTGTGATTGTAAAAAGTCTGAAATTGTTAAAGATCAAAGTGTAGGATAAATGGTTGACTGGAATAACTGGCAACCATTTATCTTAAACTTTGATCCTTGATCATTTCAGACCTTTTTTCAATTACAACAGACCTTTTTTCCTTTAAACCTAGTATTAAAGGGATAGTTCACCCAAAACTAAAACAGAAATCTGTCATAATTTACTGACTCTTCAATTGTCACAAACCTGTTTGACTTTCTTTCTTCTAGATATTTTGGAAGATATTTTGGAAACCTATAACTATTGACTTCCATAGTATTTATGGATCTATTTATGAGAAACTCATAAAGGTTTGTAACCACTTGAGGGTGAGTAAATAGTAAGTACATTTATATTATTTGGCTGAACTATGCCTTTTAAGATGTTTTCGTGGACCTGATCACATGGACACTGTATATAGTCTAAATCATTTATCCACTTTAATCACTTCCAGAAGTAGTCAAAAACACATCTGATCCTATTGCTTTCATTGTGTAAACTCTCAATGGTCACCTTCCTGAAGCTCAAATAGTTGCATGTTGCTAGCAATGCCAATATTTTGGGTTCGATTCTCAGAGAAAGCAATAACTGAACAAATGTGTACCTGTCTGCCCAATGTGTAAATGTAGACTATAAATGGTTGACTCTGTTTGTATAAAAATTCCAAACACAAGTGGTCACAAAATATGCACTTAAGTGCATGTAATGATGCAAACAGTATCAACTTTCTATTTGTGTACTACTGGGTTAGTTCACCCAAAAATGAAAATTCGGTTATTAATTGCTCACAGTCATGTCATTTCAATACATTCATTCATCTTCAGAACAGAAATTAAGATGCATTTTAGATGAAAATCCGAGAGCTCTTTCATCCTTTGTAGACAACTAGAGTCTTGAGATGTTCAAAGTCCAGAAAAGGAAGCACAAATATTGTTGAAACTGATGTCTCTGTATATTGCTGCATTCATCTTTCCCTCTATCCTGACTAGTCTTCCAGTTCCTGCTGCTGAAAAACATCCCCACAGCATGATGCTGCCACCACCATGCTTCACTGTAGGGATGGAATTAGCCTGGCATTCACTCCAAAGAGTTCAATTTTAGTCTCATCAGACCAGAGAATTTTATTTCTTATGGTCTGAGAGTCCTTCAGATGCCTTTTGGCAAATTCCAGGCGGGGAGTGGCTTCCGTCCGGCCACTCTACCATACAGGCGTGATTGGTGGATTGCTGCACAGATGGTTGTCCTTCTGTAAGGTTCTTGTCTCTCCACAGAAGAACTCTGGAGCTCAGTCAGAGTGACCATCGGGTTATTGATCACCTCCCTGACTAAGGCCCTTCTCCCCTGATCACTCAGCTTAGATGGCCGGTCCTGGTGAGGAAGAGTCCTGGTGGTTCCAAACATCTTCCACTTACGGATGATGGAGGCCACTGTGCTCATTGGAACTTTCACAGCAGCAGAATTTTTTCTGTAACCTCCCCCAGCCTTGTGCCTCGAGACAATCCTGTCTCAGAGGTCTACAGACAATTCCTTTGTCTTCATGCTTGGTTTGTGCTTTGACATGCACTGTCAACCCTTATATAGACAGGTGTATACCTTTACAAATCATGTCCAATCAGCTGAATTTACCACAGGTGAACTCCAATTAAGCTGCTGAAACATCTCAAGAATGATCAGTGGAAACAGAATGTACCTGAGCTCAATTTAGAGCGTCACGGCAAAGGCTGTGAATACTGACGTACATGTGATTTTTCAGGGTTTTTATTTTTAATAAATTTGCAACAATTTCAAAAAATCATTTTTCTCATTGTCATTATGGGGTATTGTGGGTAGAATTTTGAGGGAACAAATGAATTCAATCTATTTTGGAATAAGGCTGTAACAGAAAAATGTGGAAAAAGTGAATATATATAATATAAGTTGACCCACTGAAGTCACATGAAATGTTTTGACAATGTTTTCTGTCTATGGAGGATGAACGAGCTCTTGAATTTAATCTAAAATACCTTTATTTGTATTCTAAAGATGAACGAAGGTCTTGAGATTGGAGTGACATGAGGATGAGCAATTATTGACTTGCTAAATTCTGGAACAGTTTTTTTAGTTGTCCAGCCAAATGAATTAAAAGTACAGCACATGAAATCTGGCAGTTAAAAAAAAACAAAACAATGAAACTTACTCAATATATTTATCCACATCAGAAAGAAAGTCCTGAATGTCCCAAAATAGCTAATTTTCATTAAAAACTGCTAAATTGTGACCCTGGACAACCAGTCATTAGTGCCATTTGTTTGAAATTTAGATCTAGACATTTAGATTATCTTTACATTGTAGTTTAATTTGTTAGGATAGGACAATATTAGGCCGAGATACAACTATTTCAAAATCCGGAATCTGCGGGTTCAAGAAAATAATCAAAATACTGAGAAAAACCTTTAATGTTGTCTAAATGACGTGCTTAGCAATGCATAATACTAATCAAGAATTGAGTTTTGATGTGCACTACCTGACAAAAGTCTTGTGGTCGATCCCAGTTCTAAGAGCAACAAATAATAATTTGACTTCTAGTTGATCATTTGGAAAAGTGGCAGAAGGTAGATTTTTCCGATGAATCATCTGTTGAACTGCATCCCAATCATTACAAATACTGCAGAAGACCTATTGGAACCTGCGTGGACCCAAGATTCTCACAGAAATCAGTCAAGTTTGGTAAAGGAAAAATCATGGTTTGGGGTTACATTCAGTATGGGGGAGATCTGCAGAGTGGATGACAACATCAACAGCCTGAGGTATCAAGACATTTGTGCTGCCCATTACTTTACAAACCACAGGAGAGGGCAAATTCTTCAGCAGGAGAGCGCTCCTTCTCATACTTCAGCCTCCACATCAAAGTTCCTGAAAGCAAAGAAGGTCAAGGTGTTCCAGGATTGGTCAGCCCAGTCACCAGACATGAACATTATTGAGCATGTCTGGGGTAAGATGAAGGAGGAGGCATTGAAGATGAATCCACAGAATCTTGATAAACTCTGGGAGTCCTGCAAGAACGCTTTCTTTGTCATTCCAGATGACTTTATTAATAAGTTATCTGAATTATTGCAGAGATGTATGGATGCAGTCGTCCAAGCTCATGGGAGTCATACACAATATTAATTCTTTTTCCAGTGCACCATGACTTTATATCATATACTGTACATTATTTCTGTTAAGTGACAAGACTTTTGTCTAAGCAAAGTCAGACATTACTGTCCTAATTAAGTAATTAAAAATCAAGGCATAATCATATTTTTTTATTGTGGTAAATAAGCGTAATCTAGAGGCCTTTGCCTTTCATATAGGCCACTTCTGATACCAAATGATCAACTAGAAGTCAAGTTATTATTTGTTGTTCCTAAAACTTAGATAGGCAACAAGACTTTTGTCAGGTAGTGCATATATTAATAGAAGATGATCTTTATATAATATTCTAATAATTTTATTGCTGTGCATTGCAACAGAAGACTGGTTTTGTGGTCCATGGTCACAAATAATGGCATAATACAGGCACTTTAAGTACTCTTTGTCTTCTTCTCACAGGTCCCATGTGGATCACTTTGGTGGCTGATGCAGATGGTTTTGTCCCGCTTACGTTTAAACACAAAGACGAGCTCACGATCAGGAGTGCAAGACGGAAATCTCCTGCAAGACCCCCAAGCGGAGCAGATGACTTTCCTCCTGAAAGCCCAAAATCCCCAAGTATGGAGAAATGATGCCCATATCACCTCAAAAGGACTTCTCGGAATATATATTTTTATAATATTAGTCTTTTATTATCTGGATATGTGTGGCTGTTGCAGGAATATTCCAAAAAAGGACAAATTCGCCACTTTGATATTTAATGGACGTTGGTAGATTTGCATAATGTGACAGTTGTCAAGGGTAGAGCTTATTTTTCCAGAATACTTGAGTGCCTGCTTGATTATTTTTGCTTAAATAGATTATATTTTTGCCCCATACAAAAAATTGAACATACATTGTAATGCGATTATTAAAGACAATTCATAGTTATATTCTTTTATGTTTCATCATTGAACTGTCTCATAAGCTGTAAATAATCACAATCTGTTTCCATAGTAACAACTCACGTTAAAGGAAACAATAGCACATTCACACCTTTCGGCATCAGGGGAATATTATTTATCGCTATTAATTATTATTATTTATTTATTTATTTATAGATAGATAAATGGATGGATGGATATTAGTCCATCTATTTATGATAGATAGATAGACAGACAGATGGACAGACATAGATGGATGGATATTAGTCCATCTATTTATGATGGATGGATATTAGTCCATCTATTTATGATAGATAGATAGATAGATAGATAGATAGATAGATAGATAGATAGATAGACAGACAGACAGACAGACAGACAGACGGACGGATGGACAGACATAGACAGATGGATG
>CAIGQW010001014.1:736893-747567 GCA_903798125.1 Danio choprae
TGAATTATGTTTTTTTTTAAAGCACTATATTATAAAAACCTTCTAACAGAAGTTAAATAAGATCTCCTATGGTTCAGGTAATAAATATTATTTTTAGTTCTAATTGTAAGTTTTATTTTGACAAAATTATGGAGCATTCTGTCCACGCTCATAAGTGATGCTCTAAAAAGCCAAGCAAAACGATGAGGGATCCAAAAATTTTGCATGCACATCTATCAGTGGTTTTCATAACCGCTCATCTTTCACATTCATACACCCAATTACATTACATTTTATTATAAATCTCAAAAGGAAACGGCTTACAAGCTCATAAATCGATGTTAGTCATTCCAAGAACAGCTTGCACTCATAAACGCGCAGGGCAAAATCAATATTTATCAAAGCGCAGCAAAGCTTCTTTGAACTTGCTTGAATATTGCATTGCAGTGCAGGCTAGCTTTTCTAATTTACACAAAAGCCAAGTCAGCACTACAGCAGACCAACAGCCCAGACAGCTACCAAATTACAGTATTATGGAAAACTCTTAGGCCACCAATGCTGTGTGTACTTGTTTATGTGGTTTAAGAGGACACGGAATTGTATAACAACATGGGTATGACTTAATTGTACTACATTGTGTCTTCATAATTCAAAACACTTATGGAGAGTCCTTGTAAACTGTGTAAATATGTGTGTGTATGTGGCTTTATATATATGTCAGTCTTATTATTAACATACAAACTAATAATATATATAAAATAAATATGAAATATTAGGGGTAAATTACAAAATATTAAAACATCTGTATTTATTGAGAGCTTCCTTGTTTTTTTGGAGACAAAGGTGCTATGTAATATCAGGCCTCTTTCAGCATTTGCCTTTAGATTTTGATGGTCATATCTTTCTTTTTCTGTGAAGGTGAATCTCATACTGCCTCTATAATATTCAGGTCTGGACTCTGTGAAGGCCATTTCGTTACTGTCTGTGTTTCGTCCGCTGTTTTATTCTCCAAAGTTTGATTTCCCTGCATTATGAGTGTGTTTGGGATCATTATCATGCATTATCATGCTCATGATTTTTTTTGTTTATTTTTTATTATTTTGCTACAATTATAGATAAAATGAAGCTCTATTGACCTACTTCTACAATGTGGAAGTGTGCTCATTTTTGCATTGTTTAAGAACATCCGATTCAGTTTCCTATGGGAGAAATGACTAGGAATAATAAACGGCAGAAAACGGTCAAACTACTTCCTCTACAAACAAGTGTGTTCAAGACTATACAGACAAAGCAGACTAATATAATAAAAAAAACATCAGTTTGCAACATCAAGCAGCATAATGAGATGTTTTTAAAGACTAAAAATGAATGGAAGTGGATGGAATCGGAAGACTCCAACCAAAAAGATGCAAATGGCTGCACCCATTCGTACGTGAAGAATAAGATCAATAATATTCAGGGCTGGACTCTGTGGAGGCTATTTCATGACTGTCTGTGTTTCGTCAGCTGTTTTATTCTCTAAAGTATGATTTCCCTGCATCATGAGCGTGTTTGGGATCATCATCATGCCATTAAACCATTAACAATGAAGTTTTTTTCTAGAAGAAATGGCATAATAGATTAAAACCTGTAAATATTTTTCAGCATTCAAGATTGTATAAATTGCCAAACAATATTGCCAAACCGAAGCCTCCAACATGTTTGACTTTTGACAATTCCTTCATGTTATTTTTACAAATGTAAGTAGATTGAACATAAAACAATTAAGTTTCCCCCCCCAAAAAACTTAAGAATTTCAACTCATTTTAAACAAGTAGTTTGAACAAGCAGCAAAAGTCTCATTTTGAGTGTACATGCAAAACACACAGAATGTGCTTTTACATTCCAATGCACTACTTTTCCATTGTTTTTACACTTAGACCCTTTTAAGCGCTTCACACATGAGGATTACTTTTTTAAGACACAGTGACAAGTTAAAGGAATTTCAACTTTTACATGCAGCATGCTCATCAATGTCAGTTCTAAAGCAGTAAACCAATTAAATAAACTCAGAGGTGGGGCATTCTTTGTCAGCTTCTGTTTTTTAGACCCTAAGATGCTTTCTGTGTGAATGGCCACTTATGCTGGTTCACACCAAACACGAAGCAAATGCATGCATTGTGTCACTTGCTCTAGATTACCCGCGGGATGTTTTTTGCCTCAAAATGCATGGACGACATGATTGAGCCGAGTTCCAAGTGATCCTGACAACGAGCACGTCATTTGATCCACCCAGCAGAAATCTGCCTCTATTTGCGTTGACTTTGTATGTAATCTACTGGCTCAAATACTGAAATTCGAATTTGATGTGAACACAGTATTAGAAACCCCCTTCATCCCCCTTTTCCCGAATAGAAAAACACTAACAAATTGAGAAAACATTTTCATCAAACTGACACCACAAATTTTCAAAACAAATGACAAACCTGGTCACTTCCTGTTTAGAGTCAGCGGTACTATCAAAGTTTTGGTAGAAGTATTTTTGTTTATTTTTTATTATTCAGCTAAAAATACACATAAAATGAAAAATATCACCTCTCAGATCTCCAACAACACAGCTGACTCTAAACAGGAAGTAGCCAAGTTCGTCACTTTTTGAGGTCCCCCGACACACGTTGTGGTCTGCGCTATTTGCATTGCATTTCTACAATACATTTGCATGTGTTGTGAGAATTTGCATGTGCATGTGTTGTCAAATTGATAAAGCTATTTTCTCAATTTGTTTGTGTTTTTATATTTGTGTTAGTGTTTGCAGTGCATTTGAACTCTCTAGGCCACCGTACTAATTCTGATTGTATTGTAATAGAGACTTCGATTTATATGGTCATTGTACTATCACTAAAACAACAAATGTAAAGTTGGCCTAAAATGTTTGCACAGTACCGCACATCCATCTATACTGCTTCAGTTTCTCAAAAGTTCCCCACACTGCCCATTTGACTTCATTAAGGGTTGAGTATAGCTTGAGGATTTGTTTATTTAATCCTAAACCAAAGCCTAATTATGAAAAACGGACTAATTAGAATCGTGTAAACTACAGGATCACATACATACAGTACATGCTGGAAGCAGCTGGCGTTTCTCAGCTAGACAATGAAGAAGGCTAAAAGAGGAAGGCAGCATTTATCCTCTCTGGTGGTTTCGGGCAGGTCCTACCATGTATTTATCAAGTAGTTAGAATGAGTTTTCATTACAGCGTAGACTGCTGCGGTCGAGCGGCTTCCCCACTCCTTATTGCACTTACTACTGAGCTCTACGGAGGACGCTTTGAGCCAAGCCATAGTAACAAAGGAGAGAAACACAAATAAATCATGGAAAACTCCATGCAGACTTCAAAGAGGCTGGGCTATAGATAACCACGCTAACTTTTGTTGACCGGTGTTTCTAGCCAGATAAATGGACTTGAGAAGCGACATTGCTTTTATTCAGCTAGAGACAGTAAAGATTGTAGATTAATTGTTGAAAAATAGTATAATAGATGCAAAATGGTGTTGTTTTGAGCATCACTACATTTCAAATACAATTGAGGGCAAAATTATATATTCATTTATTTATTCATTTTCTTTTCGGCTTAGTCCCTTTATTAATCAGGGGTCGCCACAGCGGAATGAACCGGCAACTTATCCAGCACATGTTTTACACAGCGGATGCCCTTCCAGCTGCAACCTATCACTGGGAAACAACTATACACTCTCATTCACACACATACATTACGGACAATTTAGCTTACCCAATTGACCTATAGCGCATGTCTTTAGACTTGTGGAGGAAACCGGAGCACCCGGAGGAAACCCACGCAAACACGGGGAGAAATGCCAACTGACCCAGCCGAGGCTCAAACCAGCGACCTTCTTGCTGTGAAGCGACAGCGCTACCCACTGCGCTGCCAAAATAATTTTTTTTTTTTTTAAGTGATTTTTCAAGTGATATTTAATGAAGCAAGGAACATTTTAACAGTAGTTTTGATAATATTTTTTTCTGGAGAAAATCTTATTTGTTTTATTTTGGCTGGAATTTTGGCAAAATTAAAAAGCATTTTTAGGTCAATATTATTAGCCCCCTTAAACAATTAATTTTTTCAATTACTGAACAAACCACTGTTATACAATGATTTGCCTAATTACACTAACTTACCTAATTAAACTAATTAAGACTTTAAATGTCACTTTAAGCTGAATACTAGTATCTTGAAAAATATCTAGTATAATATGATGTACTGTCATCATGGCAAAGATAAAAGAAATCAGTTATTAGAAATGAGGTATTAAAACTATTATGTTTAAAAATCGTTTTTCTGTTAAACAAAACTTGGGGATAAATATATTTAAAAGAATTATTAAATATATAATTCTGACTTTAACTGTATATGTTTAAATAGTAAACAATTATTTTAAATTGCAATAATACTTAACAATATGACAGTTTTTGCTCTATTTTTGATTAAATAAATCTTTAAGCTTAATCTTAAAGCTTTGGTAACCTTAAAAATTGTTTTTTAATCATACCGATCACAAACTGTTATATTATATAGCTTATTTTTGCTAAATGTATTTTAAATAAAATATTTTTTTATACTTTAAATGCACTGTTGGATAAAAAGTAATATATTACACTCCTAAGCCTGTTAATCTTAAAAAAAAAAAAGCAAAAATAACATAACACATACTTTCACATCACTAATGTGAAAATATGATACGTTATTTTTATGTTATTCTTACATTATTTTTATGTTTTGCATGTAAACACTGTTTATTTGTTCTTAATAACATTTTAGTCCATCTTTGTAATTATGGTGTCAGTTGGCATTTCTGTGTGGAGTTTGCATGTTCTCCACATGTTGGCGTGGGTTTCCTCCGGGTGCTCCGGTTTCCCCCACAGTCCAAAGACATGCGCTATAGGTGAATTGAATGAACTAAATTGGCCGTAGTGTATGTGTGTGACTGAGTGTGTATGGATGTTGCCCAGTACTGTAAAACATATGTTGGATAAGTTGGCGGTTTATTCCCCTGTGGCGACCCCTGATGAATAAAGGGACTAAACCGAAGGAAAATGAATGAATGCTATTCTTACATTATTTTTATGTTTTGCATGTAAAGACACTTCTAATTAGCATTTTAATTCATCTTTGTAATTCCTTAATACATTTCTCAATACAAAAAAAGGACACACACACACACACACGTTTGTTTTTGTGAAAAGTGGGTACATTACATAGGTTTCCATTCATTTTATACTGTCCAAACCGTATATTGTATTGGCCTAATCCTATCCTACCCCTAAACCCAACCATCACAGAAGACTGTGTACAGCTTTACTCTCTGAATAAACTCATTCTGTATGATTTATAAGCTTTTTGAGAAATAAGGACGTCAGCAATGTCCTCATATTTCACCTCCTTTTTTGTAATACCTGTGTTATACCTATGTCATTATACAGATTTGTGTCCTGACATGTCACAAAAACACATACACACACACACACACGCGCGCGCGCACACACACACACACACACAATCACTAAGGTAAAACAGTAGCAAAATTAGATTTCAATGGACCTGTGGGGTATTTGTGAGCACATGAGTGATGGAGCTGTGAATGTGGTTTCTGGGTAATCTGCAAGCCACTGCTTTTAATATGAAATTATATTACAACTTAAAGAACATCAAAGTTTATGTGTGCTGGATACTCACTGTGATGAGAGTTTGGTAGAGGCAGTAAAAGCCCAGATACCAGACAAACCTCCCGTTGGTAAAAGGTGGGACAAACCAAAGGTAGAAATAGGAGACCACCATGAATGGAGTGCAGCCCACCATCCTATAAGGAGAAAAAGACAGAAAGGAAAGTCAACATGCAATCAAAGTTGTATTGTAATATGAATTTTTTAAATAAATTATTTATCCATTAACATATTTTTTTCACAATTATGGAATATTTCCTAAGTGCTGTTTAACACATTTCTAAACATAATAGTTCTAATAATTTCTAATTTCTTTTGTCTTTGCCATGATGACAGTACATAATATTTTACTAGTTATTTTGCAAGATATTCAGCTTAAAGTGACATTTAAAGGCTTAGGTAGATTAATTAAGTTAATTAGGCAAGTCATTGGACAACAGTGGTTTATTCTGTAGCCAATCGACAAAAAAATATTCTTAAGGGGCAAAAAATATTGACCTTATTTTTATTCCAGCAAATCTTAAATAAATAAGACTTTCTCCAAAAGAAAAATGCAATCGGAAATAATGTGAAAAGATTCCTGGCTCTATTAATGTTTTTTTTTTTATTTGAAAACAAATTTAAAAATATATATTTTATTCCATCAAAATAATCTTTAATCAACATCATTTACATGTAGTCATTTGATAGACGCAAATTATCTAAAGTGACCTAAAAATAAAAACAATAGAAGTAATCAAAACAAACTTCTCTTCTCTGATTGGTGTTTCACATGAGCTTCACTAATAGACAATCACAACCATCCATTCAATTCCTGAAGGACAAGGTCAAGCCCCGCTCTACATATTTTTCCCCACTGGACAAGCAGTTTCGACAGTTGTAAAGAATATACTATTGCAGCTTCCATTTCAGGCCAAAAATAAGGCCATTTTAAAAATGCAATTGCGCATGATTAAAAGTCTGAAAGTAAAAACAATGACTTTGGAAGACTCTTCTGTCTCTGGCATCTGATTATAATTCATTTTATTTTGTTTACATACGTAAGTATAGATTGTGTGTGTTGTTTGATTTGTAAAGGACTTTGGTCAACGTTTGTTGTTTTTAAATGTCTTTGGACTGTGGGGGAAACCAGAGCACCCGGAGGAAACCCACGCCAACATGTGGAGAACATGCAAACTCCACACAGAAATGCCAACTGACACCATAATTACAAAGATGGACTAAAATGCTAATAAGAACAAATAAACAGTGTTTACATGCAAAACATAAAAATAATGTAAGAATAACGTAAAACAAAAAGGTTTTCAACATTTGTAGTTTATAAATGTGCTATATAAACGAAACAAAACAAAACGGTTTTCAACATTTGTAGTTTATAAATGTGCTATATAAATGAAAAAAACAAAAACTTGTTTACAACATTCGTAGGTTTTAAATGTGCTATATAAACAAAACAAAACAGTATGGCTAGCAATGGTTGTTCAAAAGAATCAATGCACGTCATTCTAGACACAGAAATCCCAGCAAGAAGAAAGGCACATTAATAACACTGTCTTCAATTACTGCCTTATGGTTTACCCGATCTCTCATTTTAGCTTGATTACTAATCAATAAAGCCTACAATGAGCAGCTTGTATCATCTTAAAGTCACAGTGCACATTTATGACAACTCTCTATCAGTGTTGTAAGGAACATCATGGTGTGTTTGTGAGGATGCTGATCATTTCTACCACTGGATTGCAGGCCACAGAACCACAGTGACTGTTATACTCTGACAGGAAATCTGCAGCTTTTTTTTTTCCAGGATGTGGGAACGTGTTGGCCATTTATAATTCATACTGATTCAAGTCTTCCATAGCATTCTGGGAGAGTCTGTCGACTGCAGACACAAGTAAATGGAGGTGGGGAGAGTTTCAGATATTACGGCTAAATGTGGCTTCGGAGAGGGATTTATCCTCATACACTAACTAAACACTTTGATTGAAATACTCCCTTTGTACATGTCATCAGGGGGGAAAGCCCTGCCCATTAGTAAAATCTCTCCCTCATTAGCATAAACAGCCCTGAGTGAGAAGCAGCCATCCGCCATTTGAGTTTTCACCACACTGTAGTCTCCATAGACTGCCCTCTTCTGAGAAACTACTTTTGACATTTTCACAGAGATAATGTTAGTCCTGTTTTGAATCTGCTGCTATGTTGATGCAAAGGCGTTTGTAGCCCCACCCTCTTTTAAAAAGAGCACAATCTCATTTAAATTAAAAGCGACAGTCACCAAAACGGCATAATTTGGATCAAAGCCTTAAAGGGGCAGTTTCAAAGAGTTACAGAATTATTTGTGGGGCGTTTTGAGCTGAAAGTTCACATACACACTCTCACATCAGAGTCTTATTTTAAATCTTGTTAAAACGAGTATAATTGGTCCCCTTTAAGAAAGAAAAATAAAAGAGAAAAGGAACAAAACTGTTATCATAGGAGTTACAATATCAAATCACAATACATTTGATGCACATTTTTACATATTATTTGCATATTATGTCAATGTTTTTGCCAATAATTGTTACACTTCTTTGAATTAAGTCTTATGTTAAACGTGAGTCTCTCCATACAGTCTATTTCCTTTACAATTCCTTGTTGGAAGATCAACCTCAAACCATTTTCATGTTTAGAAAATATTCTATCATTTTATAGGATTTTTAAAGAATTTATTTTAGTGTTGCAAAGGCAAAAACCATCCAGCAGTGAAACTGTAAACACAGATGTGAATGTTTGGTCAATGCATTGCAAGTAAATGCTTTGGCATATCTGGGCCGATCACAAATCTCAAGGGGACTAAAGAGCTAGCTTCAAATGTCTTCTTCATTAGACCTTAAGAGGTGATCGCACTGCACTTTTCTTTCCGTTACTTTCATTCATACAAATGCAGGAGACTATACGCACAGCATTATAATACGTTTGGTTAACTCTCCAACCAGCAAATTCATATTACATGAAGACATGCTACCAAAAGAAGGTCTGCGTGACATTCATTCATTCATTCATTTTCTTTTCGGCTTAGTCCCTTTATTAATCTGGGGTCGCCACAGCGGAATGAACCGCCAACTTATCCAGCATATGTTTTACGCAGCGGATGCCCTTCCAGCTCCAACCCATCACTGGGAAACACCCATACACACCCATTCACACTCAAACACTACGGACAATTTAGCTTACCCAATTCACCTGTACTGCAAGTCTTTGGACTTGTGGGAAAACCGGAGCACCCGGAGGAAACCCACCCAAACATGGGGAGAACATGCAAACTCCACACAGAAACGGCAACTGACCCAGCCGGGGCTCGAACCGGCGACCTTCTTGCTGTGAGGCGATTGTGCTACCCACTGCGCCACCGCACTGCTCTGGTCTGCGTGACATTTTCAGTTAAAAGAATGCTAACTTGCAGTGTTGCAGTAAATTTCATATTTGTACATTCTGGATTTATTTGTTGTTGAATCAAGTTTTTTTGTTTTTTTAGATGCCACATGTGGCGTTATACTACAAGCAGAAATTTTCTCTGCTTAATTTTTTTTCATGCCATGCCATATGTAAAAGAACTAGCTGACTGCTGCAGTTTCATTTATGAACTGATAGTGCTGCCACACAAATTCACAATTTTTAATCAGAAGGAGTTATATAATAAATAAATAAATAAATACATTACATTGCTCAGCATAAATGAGTATACCCCCTTTTGAAATAATTTTGTCATTGTAAAAAAATACATAAAATATATATATATACACTCACCGGCCACTTTATTAGGTTATTATGTCCAACTGTTCGTTAACGCAAATTTCTAATCAGCCAATCACATGGTAGCAACTCAATGCGTTTAGGCATGTAGACATGGTCAAGACGATCTGCTGCAGTTCAAACCGAGCATCAGAATGGGGAAGAATGGTGATTTAAGTGACTTTGAATGTGGCATGGTTGTTGGTGCCAGATGGGCTGGTCTGAGTATTTCAGAAACTGCTGATCTATTGGGAGTTTCACGCACAACCATCTCTAGGGTTTACAGAGAACTATTTCGAATAATTGCAAAACTAAATTAATAACATGCTAAATGCTGTTTTGAACATTATTATTCACAAAAATAAGATGCTTACTGAGCAGTGAATAAAAAAATGATTTGATTCTGATTGGTTGAGACCACTGACATATATAGAATGACTCTATCATGATGGTTAAGACACATGTAATGCTGTTGTAAAACACTTTATAAACATACACCTGTGACTACTTCACTTTCAGTACTGATAGTGCTTTCTAAAACCTTGTTACTTATATGAAATAACCATCGTCTAACAATGCATCTCAGCAGTAATAAATTCACTGTAAACCACGGCTTCTTGGGGCCTTCTAATTTGTAACATTTTATTCATAGTATTTTCCAAATCTCCGCTTTGACTCGGGGGAAACTGTTTGCTGAATAGTTGTTTGTTGGCTTTTATCCTAAGTGACGTGACCTTCTCAACTCTAGAACTATATGGCTCTTCTCCTGTAAAGAAAACTCAATGCTTGGTCTTTTCTGAGCAGGTGGACTCTGGATATGCTGACCTCTGTGTCACTCTGCTTTTCACTTTCACACAGGATAAACAACTGGGAGCAAACAAGCAGCACAGAGAGAGAAGGGAGGTAAAGAGAGCGGCCAATTCTGGCACAGTCCAGATGGCACCACTGCAGCGTAGAGCAAGCCCCGTGTGCCCTGCTGATTGTTTACACACACAAAGGAGAGACTGCAGGACTGATGAGTTACTGTGAATGGACAGAGTGCTGTAAGGTACTGAATGAGCTGAGATTTGACCTGATATTTCAGCACTAGTGGAAGTAACCAGGGGGAAATAATGGCATGTGTATACAGTCTGATAGCCTTAGTGAAAATTCTTCTCTTTGCAATATTTTCGCATTTTATATATACACCTAATGAAACAAGTATGTGTATGT
>CAIGQW010001014.1:762567-798207 GCA_903798125.1 Danio choprae
AAAGTGAGTAAACTTGTTGCTTTTACAGTGACTAGTTGACTTTACTTGAAAAAGTGAGTAAACTTGTTGCTTTTTAAAGCGATTAGTTGACTTCAAAAAGTGAACAAACTTGTTGCTTTTAAAGTGAGTAGTTGACTTTACTTGAGAAAGTGAGTTGCTCATTGCTTTTGAAGAGGTTGACTTTACTTAAAAAAAAAACCTGTTGCCTTAAAATGATTAAGTAAATGAACTATGTGCATAATTATAAAAATTAAGTGAACTTAACAGTTACAATTTACAACGGCTTCACTCTAAGTTTTTAAAGTAAAATACTAATCGTTTTTTACCGTGAAGCTCTATATAAATAAATATCAATTGAAGTAAATCCATTTTGATTTAAGAATATTTAAAAAATTGTACTGCAAATGAAGATAAAAAATACAGAGGAGGAAAACAATTTCTTGCAGTCTGTTATATCGTACTGTTAAAGAAAATATGATCATTTTAAGTGTTGCTATTAATTTAACAGTGAAACCACATCACTAAACCACAGTACCATTCAACCGCACCCATCAATGAACAAAGAAATGACATAAAGCCTTTCACACATTAAAAAAGCACACTCGCTCTTCAGAAAGCTCTGTGGATCAGGCAGAGTAAATGTGTGTGTTTTGAGGCGGTGTATGTGTGTGTGTGTAGAAAACGCAGGGAGATCCTTTAACACATGAAAGGGTCGTCTAACCGCCGCTCAGAGCCATATATTTACCAGAGATGGTGGAGACACTCAGACAGACGTTTGGTGCTGAAAATACGGTCGAAACTAAAATGGTTGTGAACTCATTCATCCGCTCAATCAAAGCCGACCGTTTCCCTCGCACAAAACAACCACACAGGGTTCAAAACACGCTGTAATTACTGCCCCACGATGATAAAAAAGATGAAGGACTTCTGAAATCAGAGTTCAGGAGGTTGAGGTGTAATTATTCGGGCATCTCTGGAAAAGATTGGAGAGTGTAGGCAGATCTGTTTAATCTAAATAAACACTTTTATTTCAACTGCAATTATTCTGAAGGAAAAAAGTAGGCCCGTAAGAGGATTTGATGGCACTGAAGTGTGAAATGAATGAAGAAGATAGTGTGCTTAAGTCTACAAGCTGATAGTAATTCTGGTTTATCTGCTATTAAACAAATCTGCTCTGAAGATTCTGCTTTTTATACAAAAAAAAACTTCTTCTCTTATCAGTTTTGTTGTATTGTTTTCTGGTGAATAAATAAAACAAATTTAATTGCAAAATATTAAAATATTTAATTAAATGTTTTAAAATACAGTGGCAAAAACTGTTTCCTTGTTTGAAAACATAAGCTCAATATAGCTTTTGTTGCTGTTTTTGGTTGAGTTATTTTTTAGTTATTAATACTAATGCACTAACATTTGAAATGTTTTTGAAATGGCGGCATGGGGGCTCAGTGGTTAGCACTGTTGCCTCACAGCAAGAAGGTTGCTGGTTCAAGTCCCGGCTGGGTTAGTTGGCATTTCTGTGTGGAGTTTGCATGTTCTCCCCGTGTTGGCGTGGGTTTCCTCCGGGTGCTCCGGTTTCCCCCACAGTCCAAAGACATGCGCTATAGGTGAATTGAATAAACTGAATTGGCCATAGTGTATGTGTGTGCAAGTGAGAGTGTATGAGTGTTTCCCAGTACTGGGTTGCAGCTGGAAGGGCATCCGCTGTGTAAAACATATGCTGGATAACTTGGCGGTTCAATTCCGCTGTGGTGACCCCTGATGAATAAAGGGACTAAGCCAAAGGAAAATAAATGAATGAATGAATGATTTTTTTTTGAAATACAAAAAACATTGTATGCTCACCAGGCTGCACATATTTCATTAAAAACACAGCAAAATCAATAATGTTTAAAGTGTATTATATAATATAAAATAACTGGGTTCTATGTGGATATTTTAAAATGTATTTTATTTCTGTACAGTATATATGCTATTTAACTGCTTTTTAACAGAACTGCATTCATGTGAAACAGATTTAAAAATATATATATATATATTACAAAACAAATGTTGATTGATTGATACCATTATTCATCCCACATTTGTCTCAAAATTCAGAATAAAAAAGGATGCCAATAAAAATACAAAAAAATTTAAATTAAAATAATTTAACAACATAAGT
Source organism: Danio choprae (assembly GCA_903798125.1). Lineage (NCBI taxonomy): Eukaryota > Metazoa > Chordata > Actinopteri > Cypriniformes > Danionidae > Danio > Danio choprae. The sequence goes on from CAIGQW010001014.1 coordinate 764,729, forward strand.
AAAAAAAATGACAAGTCAATATTGTTGATATAGTAAATCGTGATGTAGTCAATAATAAAATGTTCACTTCCTTAAATTGTCCCACAATAGAACATGAAAACCAAGTAGCATTGATGCTCACTATGTTCCTTTATCTGTAGTTTATAAAAAAAGCAAAACATGAATCACATGAACCAACTTACCAAACATAATGACAAACAATATGTGTTTATTTTAAACAAAATATGACTTATTTATATTTAAATTGCAAATACTTAAATATTATATATATTTATTTAAATTTGTACAAGTTAAAAAATACATTTGTATATAATGTGCCTAAAAACAATGAGGATGTTCTCATGTCACCATCAGTGTCCCAATGTGTAGTGAACCAAAGTCCTTAGTACCCTTACCAGTGCTCAAATTCATGTTTATGACCAGCTGATTCATGACCTCGGCAGCTTCTGATTGGAACACACCCTTGGACTGATAGACAACCACTAAGAAAACACCCTAACAACCACAAAACAATGCCCCTGGCAAACCATCCACAACACTCCAGCATCACAGATCCCTCGACTTCTCACAGAGTTTATTTGTGTTGCTGTTATCATGATGGACACAAACAGGAAGTCATTGAGCTGAGACTCGAAAATACTTTTGACTTCCTCACAGATTCACAGATTCAAGCCAAATCATGATAGCCGCACTCAAGTGTGGGAAGATCTAAAGCTGACACATTCAAAACTGTCAACAACATGTCATTTCACTCCTAAAATACTCACTTATTTATTTTAAGTTTATATGCATGTTTATGGCGGCACCGTGGCTCAGTGGTTAGCACTGTTGCCTCACAACAAGAAGGTTGCTGGTTCGAGTCCCGGCAGGGCCAGTTGGCATTTCTGTGTGGAGTTTGTATGTTCTCCCTGTATTCACGTGGGTTTCCTCCAAGTGCTCCGGTTTCCCCCACAGTCCAAAGACATGCACTATAGGTGAATTGGGTAAACAAAAATTGGCCGTAGTGTATGAGTGTTTGTGTGTGAATGAGTGTGTATGGATGTTTCCCAGTACTGGGTTGCAGCTGGAAGGGCATCCGCTGTGTAAAACATATGTCGGAATTGTTGGCAGTTCATTCCGCTGTGGTCACCCCTGATAAACAAGAGACTAAGCCGAAGGAAAATAAATGAATAAATATGGCATCTGGTGTCTTAAAATGTTTCTATTTTTAAACTATTCCTCAAACCACTGAGTTTTACTTTATTTTTTTATCATTTTAAATATTTTCAAATTTGGCATGATTGCTTATTCATTCATTCATTCATTTTCATTTCGGCTTAGTCCCTTTATTAATCTGGGGTCGCCACAGCGGAATGAACCGCCAACTTATCCAGCATATGTTTTACGCAGCGGATGCCCTTCCAGCTGCAACCCATCTCTGGGAAACATCCATACACACCCATTCACACTCATACACTACGGACAATTTAGTCTACCCAATTCACCTATACTGCATGTCTTTGGACTTGTGGGGGAAACCGGAGCACCCGGAGGAAACCCACGCCAACACAGGGAGAACATGCAAACTCCACACAGAAACGCCAACTGACCCAGCCGAGGCTCGAACCAGCAACCTTCTTGCTGTGAGGCGAACGTGCTACCCACTGCGCCACTGTGAGGCCTGATCGCTTATTCATTTACATATTTAAAAAAGTATAGGTCAGAATAAATAGAATGATTCATGTTTACATGAATAAATCTGTTACGCTGAATGATGATGGGATATTATTTCAGTCATATTTTGACATATCACAGGAGGTTATGCAATGCATTAAAGATGACACTTTTGTGCATGTAATATATATATATATATATATATATATAGCATATATTACATATATATTTTTAAATACTGGATTTGATTTGTGACATTATTGCCTTAATATTTAAAGGAATAGTTCACCCTAAAATGGTCATTTACTCACACTTAAGTGGTTATAAACTTTTACGAATTTCTTTCTTCTGTTGAACACAAAAAAAGATATTATGAAGAATGCTGGAAAAAAGCAGCCAATGACATTCATACTGAGATGAAAGAATACTATGGAAGTCAATGGCTGCTTTTTTCCAACATTCTTCAGTATATCTTCCTTTGTTCAACAGAAGAAAGAAACTCAAGCAGGATTGGAACAAGTGGAGGCTGAGTAAATGATGGATTTTTTTTTATTTATTTCTCTTTAAATACATATTTTGATTCTCAATACACAAAAACAACATGCACATATAAATATTTATTTTTCCTGGTTTTGTGCTGAAATGTGACCCATTATGACTCTGTGGTTTCCGTAAGCTGTTTGTGCTTAGCCTACATCCTCACAGTTTTCTACTCTAAGCTGATTTTCACAGTGTATGTTTGCGTGAGGATGAATCTGGATGACATAATGACGGGTTTAAAGCTTCATGTCCAGTGGGATTTAAAAAAAAAAAGCATTTTATCATTACACTTGCAAGGTCAAATTTTCCCTGGGCGTTCACCTGAACCAGTTTGAATGCGATTGCTTTTATTCAGCGAGTGCGAAAACCAACATCAAGCTTTCCAAAACCCAAGTGTGGCAATAATTATTTCATGATTGCTGAGGCACATACTCTCTGATGGCATCTCAGTAGATTCAGGCCACACGAAACAAGACAGTCACATTTACCACAGTAATATATCTAGAACTGGGCGATTAATCAAAAACTATGGAACAAAATGAATGCCTAAAGTATTTGGGAAAAAAATAAATAAATCTAGTTGAATAGTTATAACTGAAAGAAATAATGCATTGAATTAACAAGTGCTTGCATTTTAATGATTTGAATCCAGGGTTGTATTTTTAGCTCCTGAAATTTAACATAGCTGTTTATTTAAGCTCTGAATATGTCCACTAAAAATATTTCACACACATTTTCATACTTTTCAGCAGACACACAATGTCATAAGATGTTAATATTAGGTTATATTTAGCTCGCCAGTGTCTAAGGACAATGTTATTTTAGCGTCTATTAATGACCTGAAATGAAGTTGATATTTTGTTGATTTTAGGTTATGTTGGAAAGTGACCAAAATCCAACTTAGAGCCAACATCTTATTGCCAACGTCATATTGATGTCAAATACTGACACTCATTCATCAGGTATGGCAACCAAAATCCAACGTCAGATAGACGTCATAGTGGTAACGTCCCACAACGTCAAGCTGTAACATCATTAGACTTTGATATTTGGTTGTTTTTAGTTTGCGTTGGAAAGTAACCAAACTGCAACGTCTGTCTGGCGTTGGACATTGACGTGGGCCTGATGTTGTGTTCTGACGTCGACGTTTTTAATCTCCAAACAAAATGCAACATCCCACAACGTTGGGGTACAATGTCAATCTGACGCCATGTTGACGTCCTGTGCCTGCTGGGTTAAATTCAATACTTGATATTCACCTTCCAGAATTCACCTCCAAAATATCCAATTCTGTTTAAAAATACTATGTATAATATTCAAAAGGCAATATTCAGTTCATTTTATTTCAGTTCAAAAATTTGCTTCCATGAATTCAGTGGTTAAAATTCAACATTACAATCGGGAATTGCAGGAAAAGCAATAGAGTGCAGACTAACAATCTCCAGCTGCTGTTTCACCAGCAGAATGAGATGGACCAATTTAAGATTTTTAGACCAGTAAATATGCTAAAAAAGCTAATAAAGGCACAAAAGTAGGATTTAATTTTAACATCAATGTCTTAGACATTTATATTTGCCCTAATAAATTCTAGAAGGTGAATATCAAGTACTGTATGTTTCATAGAAAATGTAAACATGACTGAGCAAAGCTGCGATTCTCATGCACATCTTGTCAGGGAAGCATGGGTGTGTGATCAGTAGTAAATCACCTCTGAGGTAGTGATGGGAGAAATTAGGCTTTTCAAAGCTTTGAAACAGTTGAATAAAAAAAAATTATTCACCATTTCGAAGCAGGGTGGCACAGTGGCTCAGTGGTTAGCACTGTCGCCTCACAGTAAGAAGGTCGCTGGTTCGAGTCCTGGCTATACCAGTTGGCATTTCTGTGTGGAGTTTGCATGTTCTCCCTGTGTTTGCGTGGGTTTCCTCCGGGTGCTCCAGTTAGTTGGACGATAGTGTTTGAGTGTGTGTGAATGTGAGAGTGTATGGGTGTTTCCCAGTACTGGTTTGCAGCTGGAAGGGCATCCTGTGCATAAAACATATGCCAGAATAGTTGGCGGTTCATTCCGCTGTGGTGACCCCTGATAAATAAGGGACTAAGCCGAAGTAAAATTAATGAATAAATGTTTCGAAGCATTCAAAACAGCACATGCTAGAGACACCTGCTGGTCAAAACCATGTAAATGCAACAAAAACTCAGCCAAAACATGCTTTAGAATTGACTTTAAAAACATATTTCAAACTTTAAATTGAAAATGTAACCTCTAAATCCATTAGCTTATCATCTCATATATTAAGTGTTTGCATAATATGTGTTCTTTTATACAAAGCAGTGTTATTCTATGAAGGATGCATACTGTCAGAAATAAAGCTACAAAAGCTTTCCCTGGAGCGGTAACTTTAAAAAGATACACTTTTGTAGTTTTTTAGGTATTAATATTCACACTTTAGGTACTAATATGAACATTTAAGCTACCAATATGCACCCACAGGTACAAATGTGTCTCTTCTGAAAAGGTTCTGACAGGTTTTGTACATTTATTTCCCATATATGCTAAAGTTTACATTGGTGGGTACACAGATGTCCAATCAAACTATTAAGATATGCAAAACTGCCAGTCAATCATACCAATGGGTGTTTACGTCAGTCTACAATCCACGATGCCTATTCAAACAGTGTGTTTTGATGAAAGGACACATAACAGGACAGAAAATAGCACACTACTTATACATTCTGATGTAAAAGTCTTGATTATTATAATAGGACCTCAGAAAAGGCTATAAGATTACAAAATATGGTAGTTCAAAATCCATAGCAACTCTCAAATAGAAAGGGTAAAAAGTAATAGTCGAAAGCAGTACAGTGATGGTAGTACCATAATACTAATATTCATTGGATTATACAAGCTTTTTCCAATGTCTTGGAAAACAATTACCGAAATATTTCACATATATAGGCTTTTCACATATATAGAGTTTTTTAGTTTGTAATTTGTATTATAATTATTAATATTTATTTATTTTCTAGAAATTTACAGTCAATCGATCAATAAATATACACCATCTGTTAATCAAAACCACTCATTTATTTCAACTGTAGTAATTTTCTGCCAGGACATTATCAAATTAATCTCAATTTTTCTTACAGTATATGTTTAAGACCAAAAAAAATGAAGATGCTGATATGTCCACAAACCCACAGTAGATTTAAATTCCCTACAATTTCCACTTTAAATCCTTAACCTTCCTCTACGAGAGTCTTCATCTATCCTTTCCGTGAGAACAAGAGCTCCATTAGTGTGTTTTCCATACATTATTGACACACAACCACCATTTTCCCCTCGACCAGAAGGTCAGCGCAGAAGAACAACACGGCACTGACATTATTTCACTTGACAGATCATCTCTGCCATTTCCAACCAAGAAAAATAAAGCTTCCAAATATCATACATCTAAAGCAACATCTCCGAAAAACATCTGCGTGCAAACAAATTGTTATAATCACAGCTTTTCATTTTACTTCTATTTACAACCCGGCCGATAATACACTGGAGCCTGTGGCATGTGAAAGGAATCCAGCCATGATTTTTGACTGGCGCAATTGGTTAAACTCAAAATGTAGTCAACTGAAAAGTGCAGTTTGTGTCTTTACGGCACTATGTACTTGTGGGTTCAACCGTCTGCCTGTCAGTGCTACGCCTAAACAGCCTTTGGGCATGTGTGATGGTGAAGCATCCATGAAATAAACATTCCGCGTGCTCATTAAAACATGCCATTCCACATACTTTCATAACGTACAAATGCAGAAATAATCAGACCGGTATCATAACAAAACAAAACTACATGCATATTGGCACCTGTTCCCCCCCTACTGAGTGTGTTTACTGATTCCACATTGCACAAAAAAACAAATCTGCAGCTTTTTCTGTTCTAACCTGATCCCAAATATGAGTGCAACCTTATCTAGGTAGTGCAGTATATTATTTTAGATACATTTCAGCTGCATATACTATACTAGTACAGTATACTGCATATACTGTACTAACAACTGTGCAAGAGTGCTACAGAACTTAAGGTGATCTGAGCAATGTGTTAAAATGTGTGATTGTTTATATGTTTTATTGCAATCTTTAATTTTAATTGATATATTAAATATATCAGCAAGCAACAATCATTGGTGTCCAAGCACAGCCCATTGGGAAATGGGTGCTGGAAATAACTGGTCTAATAGAATAATATTACAGATATGCATACTAACAATTGCATACTTAACTAAATTAAATGCATGCACTTAAACACTAAAAAAGCAATCATATAGCTATTTCTACTCCAATCTGACACCAATAATGAGTAAAAACCCAATTAGGTTAGTATTAGATACATGGTAGGTGCATATATGCATACTAACAATGCATAGTTAACTAAATTAAATGCATGCACATGCTGTAAACACTGAAAAAAATGCAATCATAACTATTTCTACTCCAATCCGACACCAATAATGAGTACAACCCAGTTTAGTTAGTACTAGATACATTTTAGGTGCATATATGCATACTAACAATGCATACTTAACTAAATTAAATGCATGCACATACAGTAAACACTGTAAAAATGCAATCACATAGCTATTTCTACTCCAATCTGACACCAATAATGAGTACAACCCAGTTTAGTTAGTATTAGATACATTTTAGGTGCATATATGCATACTAACAATGCATACTTAACAAAATTAAATGCATGCACATACTGTAAACACTGCAATCATATAGCTATTTCTACTCTTATTGCTACTCAGTGTAGTTAGTGCATTATAATATGGTACCTATGTTTTAGATGCATATACACACCGGCATTAAATGCATTAACATAAACATTGAATAAAGAAAAAGCAGAAGCAATCATCACATTGCCTTACCTGTGGCGGGACCTTGGTGAAAGCAGGCTCAGGGTGCTTCATCATGAATTTATCTCCTGATGTGGCCCGGGCTTTCTCCCCCTTGGCCATGGCAGCCGGTACAGAGACGGCAGATAAACTCTCTGGCTTCTCAGAGCGCGTTACAGCTGTGTTCATTCACATACTGCAGAAGCAGAGAATGGGCAGGGTTTCACAGCTGTACAGGCCACATGCACAGCACAGATGCTACCCAGCTGTCACTCACAAACATCAGCCAATCAGATGCAATCTTGCTCTATGTACCAAAACAAGATGCCTACCTAAACCTTATGTAGTTGTCATTTTGGTACAAAAACTGTTCTCTTAAAAGAAACCGAACATTATAAAGATGTGATCTCAGTTTCTACCAATGGGACTGTTAGAATTTCCTCTGCTTTTTGGATTTTTCATGTCGTCTAATTAATAATTCTTCTATTCAGTAGCTATGAAATGCTGTTTTATTTTTTTTCCTTCTGTTGAGTTATTTATTTATTTTTATGTATCTTACTTTAATTGTTGTTTTAGTCGATATGTTCTGTATGGTTATTTCCTTGTCCTTGAGCCCAGTAGTGCTGTTAAATAATTAATCGCATACAGAATAAAAAGTTGCATTCACATAATCATTTTGTATGTACTGTGTATATATCATTATGTATATTTAAATACACACGTTCATACAGAATATGCATATACAGAAAATGTTTAATTATATATAAATATAATGATACAACATAAAATATATACATATTAATACACATGTAAATGTTTTACAACTACATACATGTGTGTGTGCATTTATATATGCATTATATGTACAGTACCACACGCGCAGATATTATGTAAATACAAACTTTTATTTTGTACGCGATTGGTCACAATTGATCGTCTAACAGCACTGGTTCAATACAAAAACAATACATAGTTGACACCAAAACACTAAATAATAGGCTAAGAGTTAGAGTTTAATTACGTGTGTGTGCTGAATATACAATGAAAAAAGCAAATTACCTGACAGCCACATTGCTGTCAGCAGGCTACATCTAATATACGTTACAATAGTTACAGACAGATAGACAGATAGACAGATAGATAGATAGATAGATAGATAGATAGATAGATAGATAGATAGATAGATAGATAGATAGAGTGAGTCTGACCTGAGGGATGCGGTGAGGCGCGCAGCTGCTGCAGCGGTGATGAACTGAGGGTTCATTCCATCACACACACAGTCACTGCAGCAGCAGCGCGTTCAATACGAGGAATACAAACAAACAGCGCGCCCCCTGCAGGACAGCACAGCAAACACACAGGATAAACTGAATAATCATCACAACAGCAAAAATAATAATAATAATAATCAAAAGCAGCGAGAAATTAAATAAAATTATAACCATATTTTCATAATGAAAATAATAATGCAGCAATCAATTAAATAAAAATATAATCATATTTTCATAATAAAAATATTAATAACAACAATAAAGCCACAGGAAATTAAAGAAAAAATTGTATTTTATTAATAATAATAATAATAATAATAATAATAATAATAAAGCAAGAAATAAAAAATATATAATATTATAATATATATTTAAAAATAATTTTTAGAGATGTGCAAAGCTACCGCACTGTTCAAAGTTTAAGGCACTAGGAAAATGCTGTAAAATGAGGATGCTTTCAAAAATAATGCAAAAATGCATATTATTTATCAATTAATTTATATTAAGTAATTCAAATCAACATTTGGTATGACCACACTTTGCATTTAAAGCACTTGGTACACTTAGTACACTTACCTTTTCAGGTAGCTTTGCAGGTAGGTCTTTTCTTCGAGATGTTGTCAAAGTTCTTCTGGATTTAGTTTGTCTCAGCTTGTTCTGTTTCTTCACGTCATCCCAGACAGACTGGATGATGATCAGATCAGATCAGATCTCTGTGTGGAGCACTGGCTGTGGTCAGACTCCTTGTGCAGACAATAATCTCATTGCAGAATTACAATTAAAGACAAAAATAGTGTTTGTAAATGTAAATTGATATTTGAAACTGACATGCTACAGAAAAATATAGAACCAACCGACTCTAAACCTTATATATATATAATTTAAAGTCACTTAAATGACCTTTCTTCACCAATCTGATGTTGGCCCCATGGCACCAGTTGCTGCCATGTGAGAGAAAATACATATTTCTGTCATGACAAATCTAGAAGAGATTTAGTTTGGTATTAAATATGTATATGGCAATGTTGATGTGTTTGTGTTTTCTGCTGCTGCTTTGATTATGGCAGAGCAAGTACCGAGACTCACAGACATGCAGTCTGATAAAATAGCACGCTGCTGCTGCAAACATAATATATATTTAACCAACGTAGGAGATCTAAACAGGTGGAGCTGGGGTGAAGGAGGGTCTCAGAAAAATGTGCGACAGCAACCAATTTCCTGCGCCATAATGATGTAGGAGCAGATTAGGTGAGAACTATCAGCCTGCGCATGCATATACAGTTGATTTCACAAATGATGTTTAACAGAGCAAGGAAGTTTTCACAGTATTTGCTATATTTTTTCTTCTGCAGAAAGTCTTATTTGTTTTATTTCGGCTAGAATAAAAGCAGTTTTTAATCTTTTTTTAAAACCTTTTTAAGGTCAATATTATTAGCCCCCTTGAGCATTGTTTTTTTCGATTGTCTACTGAACAAACCACTGTTATACTGTTATGACTTGCCTAATTAACCTAGTTAAGCCTTTAAATTGCACTAAGCTGAAGACATTGCCCTAGTATCTTGAAAAATATCTAGTAAAATATTATGTACGGTCATCATGGCAAAGACAAAAGAAATCATATTATTAGAAATTAGTTAATAAAACTATTACGTTTAGAAATGTGTTGAAAAAAATATTCTACACTGGGGCTTATAATTCTTAAGGGCTAATAATTCAACTGTAGTTTCATGGCCAAATTTTGTATTTATTTATGCATCAACAGCTCACAGATACTCTGTTAAATGTACTAATAAACAATCTCATCAGGTCTGAAAAGAAAGAGCTGACCAAAAAAAAAAAAGTCACATTAACTTCTGAAATTCCTGACATTCAACCCAAAGGCCAGGAAATCATTCATATGGTTGGTATTAAACAAAGATATTCCCAACATTCTGTGCAACCATAAACAATATGTGGAAATGATGAGGAAGTGACCAGTGTCCTGATGGTTCCAATCATCTTCCACTTACGGATGATGGAGCGCACTGTGCTCATTGGAACTTTCAGAGCAGCAGAAATATTTCTGTAACCTTCCCCAGCCTTGTGCCTCGAGACAATCCTGTCTCAGAGGTCTACAGACAATTCCTTTGTCTTCATGCTTGGTTTGTGCTTTGACATGCACTGTCAACCCTTATATAGACAGGTGTATGCCTTTACAAATCATGTCCAATCAGCTGAATGTACCACAGGTGAACTCCAATTAAGCTGCTGAAACATCTCAAGAATGATCAGTGGAAACAGAATGTACCTGAGCTCAACTTAGAGCTTCACGACAAAGGCTGTGAATATTGATGTACATGTGATTGTTCAGGTTTTTATTTTTGATAAATTTGCAACAATTTCAACAAATCTTTTTTCACATTGTCATTATCGGGGAATTTTGAGGAAATAAATGAATTTAATCCATTTTGGAATAAGGCTGTAACGTAGAAAAATGTGGAAAAGTAAAGCGCTATGAATACTTTCCGGATGCACTGTATGTTCACCCAAAAATGAAAACTCTGTCATTATTTGCTCATTTGGTTCCAAACCTGTTTGAGTTTCTTTCATCTGTTGAACACCAGCAGACATTGCCATCCATAATAGGAACAACAGAAATGTAAACCTTTGGGAGAACTGTCAACTTAAAGTGGATTCCCACAAAAACAAACAAACACACAATATGGAATTATAATTGCAATTAATCAGTTCTGTGTGCATGTAAACTTTTTAAATGAGAAAAGGAGTCAGTATGTCTTCAGGAGGTTTATTGCAAGCAGAGGTCTTTATATCAGAGTCTCTGTCTCAGGCAAAGTGCATAAAACATTTGACATGTAGAACCTAACAGTACACATTAAGACATACCAGCACTGATGATATCAAACACAACTCCATTAAGCTCATGATCTGACTTCTGCGTTGATCGATATGTGTAAACGTGTATAATCGTGAAGGTTAAAGACTTGGCTTTTAAGTACTGCATTGCATTAGAAAAGGCCAACATTTCCGGCTGTGAAAGAACATGACGGTAAAATCAAAAACTAACTTGAAATGAGAAGGAATTCACCCAAATTTCAAAATACTGCCATTTATTAATCACACATATGATCATATTTTGACTGAAATTTAAGTGAAATCTATTTTTCAGTGATATTGATGTATATATATATACATACACACAAAAATCATATATATATATATATATATATATATATATAGCTGCTTGTTCAAACTACTTATTTAAAATAAGCTGAAACAACATAATTCTTGAGGTTTTTTTGGGACAACTTATTTGTTTTATGTTCAATTCACTGAAATTTGTCAATTAACTTAATTGATTTGAGTTGCAACAACATGAATGAATTGTGTTGAACCCTGCATTCTTTACACTGTAGGATCAAAAATATAAATGTAAACTTTCCCATAGTTATTTCATAATGTATACAGTATATGCACTTATCAAAATAACAAATGCAGTCAAATGTTTAATGTCAAGAGTAAGTTATTAAATTCAACTCGGAATTAGGAGTGAAACTAATAGCTCAAAAATCGCATTTAATATTAAACGTCATATAATACATTATTTCATTCATTTTCCTTCGGCTTAGTCCCTTATTTATCAGAGGTCACCACAGCGGCATGAACCACTACGGGCAATTTAGTTCATCCAGTTTGCCTATAGCGCATGTCTTTGGACTGTGGGGGAAACCAGAGCACCCGGAGGAAATCCAGGCCAACACGGAGAACATGCAAACTCCACACAGAAACTGACCTGTGACCTTCTTGCTGTAAGGCTAATAAATGATTTAATAATGTCAAATAATAAATGCACTTTTTTTTTTGTATAAGAATGTATCAGAAAGATCTGGCTCATGATTGCTTTCTGTTACTGGCCATAATTCTAATCTTATGATCAGGATTAGACATAAAATACATTAACTGCACATATATATGAAAACCGAATTGAATTAAACAAATAGATATATCCTGGTTCAGATCATGTGTTTATATCCATTTTTCTAATGATTACAGAATAAAACAAGAATAATTTACCTCACTAATTGTTTTGTGAGAAGCAAAAAGGCAAAGGAAAAAGATTTTAACTGCAAAAGAAGAGATATTTTTGGAATCAGCACCAAAAAAATTAACATTTCCTTACAGTTTACTTACACTCAAGTGGTCATAAACGTTCATGAATTTCCTTTTTCTGCACAAAACAAAATATTCTGAAGAGTGTTGTAAAAAAGCAGCCATTGACATCCATAGTAGGAACGAAAAAACTATGAAAATCGAAGTCGAGTAAATGATGGCAGAATTTTCATTTTTGGCATGAACTATCCCTTTAAGTATATACTTTTGCAAAGCATAGTTATCATTTTACAATATTGGATGAACTGTTCCTTATATATTTGTGATAAATGACCATCTATAAGGTCATAGAGATGTCCAAATGACCCACTTTCCCAAAATCAAACAAACAAAATAAGAGCGTACGTACATGGAAAATATCGGCCTTTATGAAGCTTAAATGAACACTCCACTTTTTTATTTGAAAATAGGCTCGTTTTATAATTTATTAAATGAAACACAACGAAGATGTTTTAAGGGGACCCAAAAATGTGATGTATTTGCATATTGTGCTGTGACTATTGCTCAGTGAAGTTGTACATCTTTGAAAGGTGAGTTTTTGATTACACCATTCCCTTGTCTTTTGTATGTTCATTCATTTTCCTTCGGCTTAGTCCTTATTTCAGAGGTCGCCACAGCGGAATGAACCGCTAACTATTCCAGCATATGTTTTACGCAGCAGATGCCCTTGCAGCCGCAACCCAGCACTGGGAAACACCCATACACTCTCACATGTTTGCATTGTGAGAATTTGCACATATACTGTCAAACCGATGAAGATCTTTTCTTAATTTGCTGGTGTTTTTATTTGTAGTATTAAGAGTATTAGGCTCTCTCGGCCACTGTAAACATTTCATTATCTGTTTATTCTAATTACACAATAAAACTAGACAAGAGTCAAACTTTTAATAGGACAATTATCAAAATGTTACATTTTTTTGAGAAGCTAATGGTCTAATCTGATTCAATGATTTATGCTAAGCTAAGCTAAAAGTGCTGCCTCCAGACCAGAAATGGTAAAAAAAAATCAACTGTTTACCTCTTGGGGAAATGTAAAATGAGCTTATTTTTTTTTTTTAGAAAAAGTGGAGTGTTTCTTTAAAAGAGATGGATTTGTGAAAAGTTACCCACACATGGGGTAAAACCAATAGATTTGAGTCTCTGTTTTAAGCAGGAAGAGTCAGGAGTGACCAAACGGAGCGTGTGTGTTGACAGGCCTCTGAACAATGACGGCGTTTGCCAAGTCGGCTTCCTCCAAACTCTGAGCCTCGTCTGTCAGCTCTCTGAATGGCAGGGATGTGGTCAGGATGAACGGTGCGTCCGTGATTTGAGCCTGCTCCACAAAACGCTGCACGTCGCTGATCCTGGGCAAATTACATTCAAGGTTACTGCAGTTTAGGAAAAGGCACAGTTTTAAAACCGCTAAAATGTTCTGTCATACCATTTCAAGGTATATGCAAGTTGTTGTTGTGTATTTATTTAGGGCAACAGTACCTATACACTACCTGACAAAGGTCTTGACGTCAATCCCAGTTCTAAGAGCAACAAATAATAACTTGACTTCTAGTTGATCATTTGGAAAAGTAGCAAAAGGTAGATTTTCCAATGAATCATCTGTTGAACTGCATCCCAATCATCACAAATACTGCAGAAGACCTATTGGAACCCACATGGACCCAAGATTCTCACAGAAATCAGTCAAGTTTGGTGAAGGAAAAATCATGGTTTGGGGTTACATTCAGTATGGTGGCGTGCGAGAGATCTGCAGAGTGGATGGCAACATCAACAGCCTGAGGTATCAAGACATTTGTGCTGCCCATTACTTTACAAACCACAGGAGAGCGCTCCATCCCATACTTCAGCCTCCACATCAAAGTTCCTGAAAGCAAAGAAGGTCATGGAGCATCCTGGAGCATTGGCCAGCCCAGTCACCAGACACGAACATTATTGAGCATGTCTGGGGTAAGATGAAGGAGGAGGCATTGAAGATGAATCCAAAGAATCTTGATGAACTCTGGAAGTCCTGCAAGAATGCTTTCCTTGCCATTTCAGATGACTTTATTAATAAGTTATCTGTCATTGTCATTAAGAGTCATTGCAGAGATGTATGGATGCAGTCGTCCAAGCTCATAGGAGTCATACACAATATTAATTCTTTTTCCACTGCATCATGACTTTTATACTAATATATTTCTATACTTTTATATATTCTATACTACAGGTGTCAAAGCCAGTTCCTGGAGGGCTGCAGCTCTGCACAGTTTAGTTCCAACCCTAATTAAACACACCTGATCAAACTAATTGAGTGCTTTAGGCTTGTTTGAAACCTACAGATAGGTGTGTTGAAGCAGGGCTAGACCTAAACTGTGCAGGGTTCCGGCCCTCCAGGAATTGACCTGTTCTATACTGTACATTATTTCTATTAAGTGACAAGACTTTTGTCTAAGCAAAGTCAGACATTACTGTCCTAATTAAATAATTAAAAATCAAGGCCTGATCATATTCTATTTTGGTAAAATAAGCGTAATCTAGAGGCCTTTCAATATAAGCCGCTTCTGATACCAAATGATCAACTAGAAGTCAAGTTATTATTTGTTGTTCCTAAAACTTGGATAGGCGACAAGACTTTTGCCAGGTAGTGTATATATATATTAATACAAACATAAAATTAAATCATTAAAAACCTAAAGTCTGTGCATAAATCTATGTACATAAGAATAAAAATGAATAAATATAGGAATAAAATAGTAATAATAATAATAATAATAATAATAATAATGAAAGGAATAAAAATGAGTAAATATTTTAATAATATATTATTTTTTATATATTATACAATATGTTATTTGTGTTATTTGTATGTGTGTGTATATTATCCTTATGTACAGTATGTTTTATTAAATAATGTTTTAATAACTTGTATTAACTTAATAATAAAATCCATTCAAATTGTTTTAGTTTTTTTCTATTTTGTTGATTATAAAGAAAGTCATCAAAAATGTATGTGAATTATATGTATTATTAAATTCTTTCTTTTTTTCAACATCAGCAAAGGACCATCCTCATCAAAAGCTACTGTTCAGCCCACGATTCAGCAAACATCTGAAAAACAAATCGCTTATACGCCAACATCCTATAGACCTGAACAGTGCAGTGGCTTACTTTATATCCACAGAAAAGAAAGATTTCCAAAGACGCCTTTTTAAGTTGTAAAGAAATCTGTGTTTTTTAAACTAATGAAGATCGATGATTTATTTGAAATATTTAGCCTGACATGCATGTAAACTGTTCCAAAATATCATAAATGTTTCTTAATGATGTTCAATGGGGGAAAAGAGTTGCTGGTTTTTACCCAGACATTTAAAAAGAACACGGGCCCTATCATACACCCGGAGCAATAAGGTGCAAGACGTGTTTGGCACGATTTGTTGCTGTTTTCAGACCAGCGCAACAGTAATTTTCACGTTTGCACCTTGTTGTTTAATAGCAAATCCATTTGCACCACTTTGTGGACTCATGGGTGTGCTGGTCTATAAAGGAAGTGTGTTAAGGAGCATTGCTATGCTGAGCGTTGCTATGCCACTGGTTGCTATGCCGCACCATTGACCAACTAAAAGCTGGTCTAAAGTCCAGCGCAGAGCAAGTTAGTTATGCGCCTACGCAGGTCCAAAACGCTTACACATTGCTTAATACACACAGCATGTACAGCAATACACAAATTTATGACACTTTGCATTTGTATAATGTTATTATTATTAGCAGTATTATTTATTAAATGCATATTTATATTTGTTTTAATAAAAACAAGCTTAGACAACAAACAAGCAAGCAAAACCTGTCGGGTTTGGAAGATGTCTGCATTCTCATATGGGGCATAAGAACAGGACGTGTGTTTGGATATAACTCAGTTTTTTGACCACACTTCCTTATTATTGTGCATTTATTTGTTTGCTGGAAATTAAAACTGAATTTAGAAATAGTTTTAAAAACAAATCTTTGCCCTTAACAAACTAAATTAAATTTGTAGGCTAATGGATGTCTTCAGTGGAGTGAGTTTCCATCGTTTCCTTACTTCATGAAAGTAAAGTAAAGAGTAAAAGTAAAGTAAAGAGAAAGCAAAGAGGCCGAATGAAGGAGGCTCGTTCTTTATCCTCGCACTGCAGATGGTCTGTTTAACTGTTTTCTCGTGAACTTCCGTTTTTCCACTTACAAAGTCCGCCATGTAAATAGCAAATGCGCTATGGCACGACGCAATTGACTCTTAAAGGGAATGTGAGATAAGACTCTGATTGGTTTCTCAAAACACACCCAGAACTCATAAAGAGAATAAGCACAACCCTGTTAGACCATGCGCCAAGGCACAGACCGTATTTTCCATCCTTAAAATAGCAAAAGTGGATTCGGACACACCCTTAATGCTTTTGCGCCATGCACTTTACACTTTGCGCCTAGGCCGTTAAAATAAAGCCCCATTTTTTTTGGAGCAGTAATCACAACGCAGTGAAACGGTGATAGTTTTATTCAAGGTTATTATACCGTCAGAATCTTATGCCTACTCATCATCAATGCATCTTCTTTTACAGCTGCATCTTAGCATTCATGTTCAAGTCAGGGCCATGCAATCCTTATATGTTGTGACGCACATGTTAAATCCAGTGTAATCTGATTTGATCTGCCGCAAAGTTGCAGCTTACGATTCTTCCATTTTACCTCGCGATTACATAAATGATGAAGGAGAATTATGTAAGAGCTTTTAGGGTAGGATTTCAGAGTTACAGCATCACACTCTGGGTGGATTTTGACAATGTGCACATAATCGTGTCAGTGGTCTGTAACCTTAGCTGGGTCCAGTTTATGAAAGCATATTACACTTTATAAAATAGACATTAAATATACAGTAACATTAAAAGGTTTTTTGAAGTTGATGGATGGTGGTACAAGGCTTTAGTCTAAAGAATTTAATAATACATATAATTCACATAAAGATTTGACGGCTTTCTAAATGAATCAACAAAATAGAAAAAAAAAAGATTTTGAATGGATTTTATTATTAATTTAGCAAAATATTAAAACTAATTATTAAAAGCATACATAATGATAAAGTAGACACACACGTAATAATAAGAGGAATAACAATTAATAAATATATTAATAATGTATCCTTTTTTTGTGTATATATTTTGATTATATTACAAATAACATATTGTATAATATAACATAATAATATATTATTAATATATTTTGATTATTATTCATTATTCATTCATTCAGTACTGGGAAACATCCATACACACTTATTCACACACATACACTACGGCCAATTTAGTTTATTCAATTCACCTATAGCGCATGTCTTTGGACTGTGGGGGAAACCGGAGCACCCGGAGGAAACCCACGCCAACACGGGGAGAACATGCAAACTCCACACAGAAATGCCAACTGGCCCAGCTGGGACTCAAACCAGCGACCTTCTTTCTTGCTGTGAGGCGACAGTGCTAACCACTGAGCGACCGTGTCGCCCTTAAAAAGAATAATATATATGAAATAATTAATTATATATTAATATATATTAAATAATTCCCTTACTAAAAATACAAATACAAAATTACTATATGTAATAAATTAAGTACTTAATTTCATTTATATACAGATTATATGTTTTTGCGGTAGTCACATTCATTGCCTTACTAAATTTCCTCACCAAAAACACAAGTAAATAATGATTTTATTTTAGAAATTGTGCAATATTTTTCCTTTCAATTTTTCTTTAGGGACGAAATATGGCCAAGATGTGTTTGTGTGAAATTCACCAACCATACGAAATCATATACTCACCGATGGCACAGATTAAACCTCTGCACCAGTCGCCGACCGTCTGCCAGCCAGATCTGCAGGGAGGTCACGGGGAGATCTTCATTCAGCTCCACTGCTGGGACAGGAGGAATAGAACAGTCTTCGTGTATCGACTGGGACCTGGCCACCACTCGCGGAGCCACACTGCAAACCACAAATCACTTCAACTTCATTTCTAAATACTCCACAGAGCAAAGCACTGCATTTATTATAATCTCATGTGATTATATACGTGATTAGAGGCTCGACTACTAACACTAACATCTGGATAACCCTCAACACGTTTACAGTCAAAACATCACTGAGTGGAAGAGTTGAGAGGACATCTAGTGGATGTTTTGGGGAATTATTAAAGGGATAGTTCCCTCCAAAAATGAAAATTCTGTCATCATTTACTCATTCTTCACTTGTTCCAAACCTATTTCAGTTTCTTTCTTCTGTTGAACACTTCAGAAGGTATTTTAAAGAAAGCTGAAAACCTGTAACCATTGACTTCCATAGTAGGAAAAACAATTATATGGAGGTCAATGGTTACAGGTTTTCCGTTTTCTGTCTTCTTTAATGTCCAAGAGAAGAATAAAACTCAAACAGGTTTGAAACCACTTGAGAGAGAGAGAGAGAGAGAGAGAGAGAGAGAGAGAGAGAGAGAGAGGGAGAGAGAGAGAGAGTAAATAGTGAGTAAACTTTCATTTGTGGGTGAACTATCCCTTTAAGACTAGGGGCTTTATTTTAACAATCTAGGCACAAAGTCTAAAGCGCATGGAGCAAAATCATTAAGGCCGTGTCCGAATCCACTTTTGCTATTTTAAGGACAAAGAAATATTCTTTGCGCCCTGGTGCATGGTCTAACAGGGTTGTGCTTATTCTCTTAATGAGTTCTAGATGTGTTTTGAGAATAAGGTGCATTAAACCAATCAGAATCTTATCTCCCATCCCCTTTAAGACTCAGTTGTGTCGCGCCATGGCGCATTTGTTATTTACATGGCGGACTTTGTAAATGGAAGAACTGAACGCTTCACTAGTGAGAAAACAGTTAAACAGACCATCTGTAGCACGAGGATAAAGAACGAGCCTCCTCCATTCAGCCTCTTTACTTTCTCTTTACTTTCATGGATGAGGAAATGGTGTTGTACGCACTCCACTGAAGACATCCATTAGCCTACATATTTAATTTAGTTTGTTAAGGGCAAAGATTTGTTTCAAAACTATTTCTAAATTCAGTTTTAATTTCCAACAAATTAATAAATGCACAATAATAAGGAAGTGTGGTCAAAAAACTGAGTTATATCCAAACACACGTCCTGTTCTTATGCCCCATATGGTGATGCAGACGTCTTCCAAACCTGACAGGTGGACTATCTAAGCTTGTTTTTATTAAAACAAATATAAATATGCATATAATAATACTGCTAATAATAATAACATTATACAAATGCAAATTGTCATGAATAAACTGAAAAAAGCCTCCCGAGGTGAAGAAGGCATGGAGGCAGTGGTTTTTATATTTATGTAGAAAATAATAATTTTTGTAACATTTTAATCCTTTCATTTTTTTCATATGTAAAGATATTTGTGTATTGCTGTACATGCTGTGTGTATTAAGCAATGTGTAAGTGTTTGGACCTGCATAGGCGCATAACTAACGCGCTCTGCGCTGGACTTTAGACCAGCTTATATTTGGTCAGTGGCGCGGCATAGCAACCAGTGGCATAGCAACGCG
This sequence comes from Danio choprae, assembly GCA_903798125.1. Taxonomy (NCBI): domain Eukaryota; kingdom Metazoa; phylum Chordata; class Actinopteri; order Cypriniformes; family Danionidae; genus Danio; species Danio choprae. The sequence continues at coordinate 784,796 of CAIGQW010001014.1, forward strand.
CCAACGATGCGCCTTAACACCTCTATACAGACCAGCACACCCATGAGTTCTCAAAGTGACGCAAATAGATTTGCTATTTAAACAACGTGGTGCAAAATGTAAAAATTAGGGTTGCGTTGGTCTGAAAATAGCAACAAATCATGCCAAACACATCTTGCACCTTATTGTGCCGGGTGTACGATAGGGCCCTAGATGACTAAAAACTTTATATATATTTATTTTTTCCCTTTATTAAAAGGTACAGTTCACCCAACAAAATAAAAAAATTACTCTCCCCCAAGTGGTTAAAAACATACAATCGTTTATTTTTTTATATTTTTAAAGGGACAGTTCACCCAAAAAATGTACTCATGGTTTACTCTCCCTCAAGTGGATATAAACCTTTTTGAGTTTCTTTCTACTGTTGAACACTAAAGAAGATATTTTGAAGAAAGATGGAAACCTGTAACCATTGGCTTCCATTTGCTTTTCCTACTATGGAGGTCAACAGGTTTTCAGTTTTCTTCAAAACATCTTTTGTGTTTAACAGAATAAAGAAAGTCAAAAAAGTCTGAAATCACTTGAGAGAGTAAACAATGAGTAAACCTTCATTTTTGGATGAACTATCCCCGACTAGATGACTAAAAAGGTACAATCTTTCATTTTTATAGTTTATTAAAGGGACAGTTCACTCAAATATAAAAATGTACTCACAGTTTACTTTCCCTCAAGTGGTTATAAACCTTTTCCAGTTTCTTTCTACTGTTGAACATTAAAGAAGATATTTTGTAGAAAGCTAAAAACCTGTAACCTTTGACTTCCATAGTAGGAATAATATATGTAAGTCAATGGTTACAGGTTTTCAGCTTTCTTCAAAATATCTTCTTTTGTGCTCAACAGAAGAAAGAAACCCAAACAGGCTTGGGACAAGTGAAGGGAGAGTAAATGATGAAAGTATTTTCATTATTTGGGTGAACTATCCCTTTAATAGCATTTACTAAAGCTAGCATCACTTTCCTTCAGGTAATGGACTCAAACGTACCTTCCCAGTCTGTAACCTCGGCCTGTAAACGGGTGAAAAATCTTTTTCTTCGGGACATAAACTTCATCTTTCATGTCCTCCACATTGACTTCTAGTTCCTCATCTTCAGCTCTTCCTTCAAGCTCCAGAGGCAGCTCACTTTATAAAGAGGATTTTTTTTTAGGTTAGTATAAAACTAAAAGCACGTCTATTAGAAAACTCTTTTAAATGTACTTTTTCTGTCATCATATGACTTTAAAAAAGCACAAAACACACAAAAGCTGTGTCCGAAAGTTTTAAAATGCTTCCTCTGGAGGCAGTATTCCAAGGCGGGAAGAAATCAAGGCACATCCGAATCCAAATTCTGCTTCACTTCCTGTCTCAGGAGGTACTATGTTATGGTCAAACTTTGAAGGCAGCATAAATACGTAATTTCCTCCCTTCGATATCCCACAGTCCTGTGCATTCCATTTCAGACAGCTGAGCTAAACAAAATAAAGATGGCATCTCGTACCATTCAGATCTTAAAGTACCAGGCTGTCATTCTGTGTTTAAATGAACATTTTTGGCTTTTGATGGCATTTCTAGTGTTGAGTTGGTTTTGTAGTAAACAAATATTCCCTTAGTCATCACCAAAGCGCTTTCTGTTTAGTTGTACATGCTTAAATCATTGTTTTCTGTCAGAAATCTGAAGTCTGTGAGGTGCCTTCATGCTCGAACGCTGCCTCATAGTCACTGTAAAAAATTGCTGTAAAATTTACAATATTACTGGAATTTTGGTTACCAATAATAATGTAAAATTTACAAGTGCACTGTAAATAAGCAATTAGAATTGTGCTGTAAAACTGCAGCACAGTTTTAACTGTTAATTTACAATGTGCTTGTACATTTTGCCAATAATATTGTAAAAGTTGCCAGTAATACTGTAAAATTCACAAGTGCACTGTAAATTAACTATTAGAAATGTGCTGTAAAACTGCAGCACAGTTCTAATAGTTAATTTACAGTGCACTTGTACATTTTACAGTATTACTGGCAACCATAATTGCCAGTAATACTGTAAAGTTTACAGCACTTTTTTTACAGTGTAGTGAAGCAATAAGTCCTATCTAAGCTTTCGGAGGCAGCCAATCAGTAGTGGAGTATGAATGCTATGATGTTGCCATGGTGACGAAAACATTACCCCTTTTTTATGGCCTCCAAGAACTCTTGGTTTTCTTCTTGGGTGTAACTGCGTAAATCTTCATCATTTAGTGTGAAGCCATTTTTCCACAGTCTCACGACAATCTCAACCTGTAAAATTTCAGCCATCAAACACCATAAGAATCCACTTGAAAATGCATTAATTTGTCCATCTAAATATTCAACCGATATTGAAAATTCATTCATTCATTTTCCTCCGGCTTAGTCCCTTATTTGAACTGTGGGGGAAACCGGAGCACCCGGAGAAAACCCACGCCAACACCGGGAGAACATGCAAATTCCACACAGAAATGCCAACTGACTCAGCCGGGACTCAAACCAGCGACCTTCTTGCTGTGAAGCGACAGTGCTAAACACTGAGCCACCGTGCCGCCCCAACATTGAAAATATGCAGTCAATTAATTTATTTATTCTTATTTTACACTTATCTTATTACTGATGAAACACGGGGCAACTTTTTGAGCAATGTTGCCGGGCAGTTTTGAGGGCAATGTTGCTTGGTTACTTTCCCATTAAGAATGGACAACAATATTGTTTCTGTAACCCATTGACTTAATTAGTTACCCTGTATCTCACCTGGTTGCCTATTTATGGTATCATTTCCCAAAGTTTCCCAGCAACATTGCTCAGAAAGTTGCCCTGTGTATCATCAGCATTAGGCCACTCAAGATGTTGTTCTTCAGTAGAACATTAAAGAAAGTTTTTCATAAATGGCTTCTGATCCTTTTAGAGTCAAATGAATAAATAAATAAAGGAAATAAAAACATAAACAGGCAAACAAAATTAAATACACATAGATTGTGGTGATCAACCGAGGTCTTGTGAAATGATCAAGTCTGCGGAAAAAACTGAGCATAATGACAAATTTCGTATGTACAAAGGTCGCTGGTTTGAGTCCCGGCTGGGCCAGTTGGCATTTCTGTGTGGAGTTTGCATGTTCTCCCTATGTTCGTGTGGGTTTCCTTCAGGTGCTCCGGTTTCCCCCACAGCCCAAAGACATGTGCTTTAGGTGAATTCATTCATTCATTTTCTTCAAAGACCGCATGTCTTTTTGAACACGGGGAGAACATGCAAACTCCACACAGAAATGCCAACTGACCCAGCCGAGGCTCGAACCAGCGACCTTCTTGCTGTGAGGCAATTGTGCTACCCACTGTGCCACCACGTCACCCTTTAGGTGAATTGAAGAAACTAAATTGTGTGTGAATGTGAGAGTGTATGGGTGTTTTCCAGTACTGGGTTGCGGCTGGAAGGGCATTCGCTGTGTAAAACATAGTTGGCGGTTCATTCCGCTGTAGCAACCTCTGATAAATCAGAGACTAAGCTGAAGGAAAATTAATGAATGAAGCCAAAATTGGGTAAATTGATTGTTTGTTTTTTTTTTATAACATTTTTGCCCAAATTTAATCCAACATTTGGGTTTGTCCATATTTTACCCGGATATGGGCTGAAAAAATAACCCAGAATTTTTTAGAGTGTACATATAATTTAATTATACAAAAGGAATCTTGCATTTTGGGCTGTCATGAACGCACTAATAATGCTATAAATGTTTAAACTCTTGCACAAACCTCAGTATACTGTCAGGAGCTATGGGTATTTATTTAGTTTTGCCTTTGTATGTTTCTCTATATGTTAAAATAGAAAAAAGCTATTTTCTTGCATTTCAAGAATAACCAAGGGTCACAGTTTCACCACTAAACAATTTCTTCAATGTTCTACTGAATAAGAAAAACGTCACCAGTTATCTTGAATACACAGTGGGTGATTCATTTTTAGCATTTTTGTTTTTCATTTTCTGGTAAACCATACTTATGAGGTGACATTAAAGGGATAGTTCACCCAAAAATAAAAGATTTACACACCATTGAACATAAAAGAAGATAATCTGAAAAATGTTAGAAACCAGTAACCATTAACTTTCATAGTAGAAAAGACAAATACTATGGAAGTCAATGGTTACAAGTTTCAAACATTTTTAAAAATACCTTCTTTTGTGGTCAAGAGAAAAAAGCAACGCAAACAGGTTTGTGACAAGTAAAGGACAGAATTTAAATTTCTGCTTTTAAGACTAACATATTGATACTCATACCCGGAAAACTTTGATTTCAGCTGAAATGTAATGTTTAATGCTTACATAATGTTATAGTGTATATACATATACAAAAGCATAAAATATATATTTATGTAGAACACAACACAAATAACTTATTCTGACGTGTATTGGAATACATAAGATATTATAATATATATATAATATCTACATGTTTAGTTGCATTGTTTGATCAATGGCAGTACATTAACGCATTAATGTATTTTCAGGTTTTAGTGAACTATCCCTTTAATACATTCATTCATTCATTCATTTTCTTTTCGGCTTAGTCCCTTTATTATTCTGGGGTCACCACAGCGGAATGAACCACCAACTTATCCAGCATATGTTTTACGCAGCAGATGCCCTTCCAGCTGCAACCCATCACTGGGAAACATCCACACACACTCATTCACACACATACACTACGGACAATTTAGCCTACCCAATTCACCTATACCGCATGTCTTTGGACTTGTGGGGGAAACCGGAGCACCCGGAGGAAACCCACGCAAACACGGGGAGAACATGCAAACTCCACACAGAAATGTCAACTGACTCAGCTGAGGCTCGAACCAGCGACCTTCTTGCTGTGAGGCAATTGTGCTACCTACTGCGCCACCGTGCAGCCCCCCTTTAATACAACATAGCGTATACACTTTAGGTAACCACTTGCATGTTCTGAATGCAACTGCACACAAGATGTCTCAGTGAACTGTCTCACCTTTTTACCACTACTGGCAACACTGCTGATCTTCTCCACCTCATCGAGCAGGTCCTCGACGGAGAAACTGGATCTAATAGGGCTCGCCTCTTCATCCTCCTCCTCCTCCTCTTCCTCATTTTGTGCACCTTCACACCTAAAGGCTCATGAAGGCAGCAAAGTGTGATTCCTTTTACATTAGTCCAATGCTAAATATACAATAATGGAAGAAATGGCACACTCATGATACAATTTCCAGGCACAGAGCTGCGAACGGCGGCCTTACCATGTGTCATCTTCAAGCCTTTCTCTTGAATCAATATTTTTCATCATAACGTCTTCTGTTGTCCATCTTGCAACACAGACATATGTGGGCATATATAAGTTATAAGGGCTGGTGCAAGCCAATGTAACCACTACATCAGTGTTTCTTTAATAATACATGGAGCGGGACTTTCTTTGTGAGACTGACAAGTGCAATGAGATCTGGAATACTCAAAACATCGATCTGCTTTCAGGCATGTACAGTAAATCTAGGCAGAGTTATATTAAATTACTAATATTACTCTGATATCATTTGTATTTAAAGGGACGGTTCACCAAAAAACTAAATTTACTCGCCATTTACTCACAGACAAGCTGTGAACTTTTATGAGTTTCCTTTTTCTGTTTGAACACAAAAGAAGATGTTTTGAAAAATGTTGGAAACCTGTAACTATTGACGTCTATAGCAGGAAAACAAATATTATGGAAGTCAATGGTTACAGGTTTCCAACATTTTCCAAAATAACTTATTTTAAGGTAAACAGCTTTGAGACAAGTGAAGGTTGAGTAAATGATGACAGAATTTTCAGATTTGGGTGAACTATCCCTTTAGCTACTGTGTAATTATCTGAATATAGAATTATTCTAATTAAAACATACGTTATAAAAATAATGAACATTGATATATTCCATAAAATAAACATTATATTATAGAATACGCAGATTTTTGAACATGTGCCAAAAAAATACCATCAGATGCATATTAAGTGTCCAAAGTCACTTTATCAGTATTACACTTACTGACCAAGAATTAACAGATGAACAGTGTATTACTGAACGGTGACGTCACGACACACTGCCAATACATGACGATATCATGTGTTATAATAACCTCGGTTTATTTAATCGACTGTTTAAATGTGCGGCTGTGATGGCAGCCACATCTAAGCTTTCTATTGATAGCCAGTGAAACAAACAGGTCCAAGGCAGCATAATAAATGAAAGCAGTGCGCCAGAATTACGTAAGAACAGTGTGGAGACCACGCAAGCGCACTGCGATCCGTTATGACAGCAAACAAGCTCATAACACATCACCTCTGAATCACAGATTAATAATTATGATGATAGAAATGTAGATGGTTACCAGTATAAGGCTTCAAATGTGTCGTAAAACTGTCTTTTCGGCTCGTAAGTTTCTCTCAGTTGTCATGCCGCTCCTTACACAGCAGTCCACCATTCTTGTGACGTCTCGGTCGGACGACGTAACGTTTGCGCGTACGTCGCTATGACTTCATCGAGATCAATATTATATATCGAAATTGTGTTTTATTTGCTTAGTGTTTTAATTATTATGAGTTTATTCACTGCAAGCGTGTTAATAAATGCTAGCGTGTGTGAGTGTGTGTGTTTGTGTTGTGGAGAGTGACAGATGGTGACCGCAGTAATCAGTCCAGCATCAAAATAAACCCAAACACTGTGTACAGATTAAAGCTGCTATAAGCTATTATTAATACCACACATAACCTGACCCTAGTGTCTCACATGTATCAGGCCTGCTGACAATAATGGCATCTTCAGAAATGATTTCTAGTAGCTATTAAAAGATTTTGTAAACAACAAAGAACGTGAGCAGCTTTTTAGCCAATCACAAAAGTTTGATGACGCTCTCTGCCAATGGCGTGAGTTTAGGGCGGGGCTACACGTTTGCTCGACGAATAGAAGTGTTGGGAAACCTTTTTAGCGAGGATTATTATTGCTGTAGTTCCGTTTGTTGCCACTAGTGTCCTACTTTAGTCCCTTTTCGGCATCCGCATGAATATAATTTGCCGTTCAGCATATGTTAAACACAGCACAACTCACTTATTCTGATATGCAGAATTTAATATAATATGCAGAATTTAAACTTGAACAGACAAAGTCAAACGTTGCAACTGACCCCGAGCAGGGACAGTTGCAGCAGTCATTAAAATGTAATAATAATAAAAAAATCTAAAACATCAGGTTGGATTTAATTTTTTTGGTAAACAGACTAAATGTAAATTGGTTCAATTGTTAAATTAGTCATATAAATACTGACTATTAAAAGAACAAGCAATTTATTCATTTTCTTTATTAATCAGGGGTCGCCACAGCAGAATGAACCACCAACTTATCCAGCATATGTTTTACACAGCGGATGCCCTTCCAGCTGCAACCCATCACTAGGAAACATCCATACACACTCATACACTACGGACAATTTAGCTTACCCAATTCATCTATAGCACATGTCTTTGGACTTGTGGGGGAAACCGGAGCACCCGGAGGAAACCCACGCCAACACGGGGAGAACATGCAAACTCCACACAGAAACGCCAATTGGCCCAGTCGGGGCTCGAACCAGCAACCTTCTTGCTGTGAGGCGACAACGCTACCCACTGCACCACCGCCCTGCCCAGAACAAGCAATTATCAGGCCTAAAAAAAAGTTTACTGAAAATCTAGACTGAACCTTTACAAAACTTCCTTGAACTTTTAAATTAATTTATTAATCAAAGAATTAATTCTTTCAAACCAAGTTACATTGTAACTGTGATAAAATTAAAATTGTACATTGTTTATATGGCAAACTTTTAAATGAATTTTGTCATTGGGGACCAAACACACAACTCTGTCAGCCATAATTAAACTGTCTATGCTAGGTAGATACAATAGCTTTAAAGCTTGATAGCTATACCTGTTTAAAGCTAAGAAAACTGTGATTTAAGTTATACAAATGAATGTTTCACAAAAACAGATTAGACAGAATGAGAAATTTTCTGAACATAAAAAAAATTACCTTTTTACCTCAAAATGGGTTTTATATTGAAGGAATGGTCACATATGACTGATTTCTCTGATTAAAAGAGGGTCTAACCGAGAATATGTAGTACGGCTATCATTACTCTAACTCATTCCTGAATGGAGGAATAAATCTTGTTGCAACAGTCCCCACTCTCCCCTAATCATAATTTTGTTATATTTAATGATGACAAATCAAAAATGTTTTGATGGATAGTGGCAAAGACTGGCAAAAGAAAAACTGACAAATAATTATTATGTTGGTGCTGCAATGTGATGTGCAATGTGTGTCTTATTAATATATAATATGATTCTTGTTTAAAATATACTTGACAAATATTGGTAGCCTATATGAACTATGCTTACACTGAATGACATTTAAGTGGAAGTCTTCTGTAAATGGTAGTAAAATATATATCAGAATACATTATAATATATAAAAAAAAATACTAAATTGAAAGCTGTGTGACAATTGTGCTGGCAACACGGTGGCGCAGTGGGTAGCGCTGTCACCTCACAGCAAGAAGGTCGCTGGTTCGAGCCTCGGCTGAGCCAGTTGGCATTTCTGTGTGGAGTTTGCATGTTCTCCCCGTGTTTGCGTGGGTTTCCTCCGGGTGCTCTGGTTTCCCCCACAGTCCAAAGACATGCGCTATAGGTGAATTGGGTAAGCTAAATTGTATGTGTGTGAATGAGTGTGTATGGATGTTTCCTAATGATGGGTTGCAGCTGGAAGGGCATCCGCTGTGTAAAACATATGCTGGATAAGTTGGTGGTTCATTCTGCTGTGGCGACCCCAGATTAATAAAGGGACTAAGCCGAAAAGAAAATGAATGACAATTGTATTGTCTTATGCTTGAAAATGTTTTTCATATTTGGGACTGGCTGTTTGTAAACCTGTTAACAACTCATTTTTTCCCATCCAAAGATAATCACATTAGGCTGTTTTATAAGTGCACTGCCATTTACTGCCCTTCCTAAATTACATGTGATTATATCAGATCCAAACCATCTAGTTCATACAAAAGTACCCAAAAACATTCTTAATGTAATTAATCAGCTGTGGAAGTACAATGATATCCATTATTTATTATCAGTTTTTTTTACCTTGTTCATCCGCAGTGCCTTGCCCTAATGTCATCAAATGTACTAAAACATTACAAACAGTACAAGCATAACCAAAAGAGAAGAAGACAACTTTAATACAAAAAAGAAAAATGAATAAACGACATTCTTATTGTAATTCACCAGGTGCCAGATGTGGAAGTACAATGATATCCATTATTTATTTATTGAGTATTTTATTTACCTTGTTCATCCGCAGTGCCTTGCTTTAACGTCATCAAATACTAAAACAGTCCAAGCGTAATCGAAAGAAGACAACTTTAATGCAAAAAAGAAAAAAGAAAATACATTCTTAATGTAATTAATCAGATGTGGAAATACAGTGATAACCATTATTTTTTTGAGTATTTTATTTACCTTGTTCATCCGCAGTGCCTTGCTTTAATGTCACAAATACTAAAACATTGAAAACAGTCCAAGCATAATCTAAAGAAGACAACTTTAATGCAAAAAAATAAAAACAAAAAAAATTCTTAATGTAATTAATCAGATGTGGAAGTACAATGATAACCATTATTTATTTACTATCAGTATTTTTCTTTTTACCTTGTTCATCCGCAGTGTCTTGCCTTAATGTCACCAAATGTACTAAAACATTACAAACAGTCCAAGCATAATATAACCGATCCAATAGAAAAGAAGACAACTTTAATACAAAAAAATATATACAAAAAAACATTCTTATTGTAATTAATCAGATGCGAAAGTACAATGATAACCATTATTTATTTATTTATTATAAGTATTTTTTTACCTTGTTCATCTGCAGTGCATTGCCTCATTGTCATCAAATGTACTAAAACATTATAAACAGTCCGAGCATAACCAAAGGAAAATAACGTATTTGACCGAAAGGAGCGTTCTTGGCGCGAACTTTCTTTTACACAAAAAAATAGAACAAAATTCAAAAGCTCGGTGGCGCGAACTTCATACGAGCGCGCGCACTCTCGCCTCCCCGTGTGTAGCGGAAGTGGCTCGCCGGAGAGTTTCAGCAGCCTGACAGTAGAGGGGGAGAGAGAGAGAAAGAGAAATGGCGCCTCGGCACTTCGCTAGCTGAGACACACAGTCGGAGCGAAAGCAAAACTGACAAGAGCTTCAGGACAGGACCCGTTTATCAGCGGGGACAGACAGCGACCATGGTGAACACCAGGAAGAGCTCGGAGCACAAGCCCAGCAGTCCCTTCATCTCGGGCCGGACGAGGTCGTCTCAGAGGAACAACCCAAACTTGGACGAGCACAACAGCCGTGTAAGGAAGAGAGAGACACCGGCAGCCTATTCTCTCCGCCAGCCGGTTAGCAAACCGCTCACTCTGGCCTCCTGCACACGAATGAATGCATGGATAAACAGAGAAACGGATGGATGGATGCACGTCCACCTCTTTTGTTCCCAAATTGCGCCTTGAGTGACACTTGGCGATGCAGAAATGGCAGTTTAATGACACGACAGCGCTTAACCACGGCGTGTCGCTTAGTTTTATGTGTTTGGTCACCAATAATAGCCGGACATCGCTAAACACCGGTTGGCTGGTTTAACGCACTCATTGGCCCCAAGTTGTCTTTGTTATATTGGTGTCCGATTCGTGAATGAATCGTTCCGTTGAACGGGTTCTTCTGAATGATCCTAGCGAACCGATTCACTGTGCTTCAATGGTACATCATTGTAAAAACTTGAAATGCAAGACGTGAAATATTTATTTTCGGGAACCCTGGTTAAACGGAATAAATTGGCTTAATATATGATGACAAATTTATTCCAAAGTAACAAAGCATTGAGCAGTTTTAAAACGGTTGTTTGCGAAGGTTACCAGAAGCGTGTTTGTTTGCCTTAATCGTATTTATGTGCCAGAAATAATAGTGGAGTGACACCAAATCAATTAATTTAAAATACTATTACTTTATTCCAAAGTTACCGAAAGGACGAGTAGTTTGGAAACGGTTATCTGCAAAACAATCTGAAGTGATAAACGAAGTGAATTGGATCATTCAAAACAACAGTTCAAACGAACCGACTCGCTGACACGATTCGAGCGATATTTTGTTGCTGTGTGTTTGTTGCGCTCGAGCGGCACCGGCGCGCGCCATGCTGTCACGCGCCCGCACGCACCGATTAAACAGTCAAAACAAAAGCGCGCTTGACACCTTGACGTTAAATATGTCGTTCTCCGCGTGTCTTCAACAATAAAACAAGCTGGTGTTGGGGGAAGGGAAGAGCTCAGCTGAGACAGACCCCTTGTGGCTCAGAACAGACATTGTTCGTGATTTTTTGGAAAGTAAACTTTGAACTTCATAGTGTTTATGTGAAACTTCAGCTGCTGTGTTTTGTCGGCTCTTGCCACAGGTTGTCTTTTGTTGATGTTTGGACTGCTTGAAGCCATAAGACATCTAGAGTTCGTGTCGCTGTGCTGCAGTGTTTTTGGATTGTTTTATCAGGGTGCTGTCATGTTTTTGGACTTTACTATGGTACTTTTATGGTATTCAGTATTGTGTTATATGTCACAGTTCTTAAGTTCTATGCTATTGTCATACGAAATCATTAGTGCACTACAACTGTTTTAGGCAAGAGTGTGGAGTTTAATTATCAAGTTTCTGTGTTGGTTGTTTAGGATATTTGGCTTTTTTTTGAGAAACATCAGACAACTGCCACAGGTTTCTTTCTGACCTAGGAAGTTGAGGATTGTCCTCTTTTCTTGCATTATTATTGATCAGTGCTTATACTGAAGGTCATTTATATTTGCTCTTATGATTTTTGAGTGTTTGATAATTAGCATCTTAGACTTTTCAGACACAAATTGAATGATATGATTTGTGAATGTTTATAATAATAATAATAATATAATTCATAAAATGGGAACATTAATAAAAATATTTGCCAGATTTTTAATAGTAATATTGATGATAATAATAAATTGATCATATTGTGATGTGTTTTATGTATGTGTGAATAAGTCGTCAAACTGGTTCACAAATTGTTCTGAATCATCCATTAGTGGTTCATCATGATTGTCAAAGCTTTTTACAAATCTGAATCCATTGCAAGCAAATTGGTCATGAAGTGAGGGAACCCAGACATAATTTTATAATTATGTCTGCTTCATTGTCTATTTAAATGTCTTGTCTTTGGTATCGTTGGGTGGATAGGTGTGAATCATAGAGGTTAGTCTAATATTTGGGAGGAGATGAAAAACAAATGAATAGATGGCATTAGGGATACATGACATTGGAAAAATCTGACATTGCGATATTTTGTTTTGCGATATATATTGCGATATGAATATAATTTCACTAGATGATTTGAGTAGCTCTATCTGGAAAGCTTTTTATTAATTTAGATTGATTGGCTTGATCCAAGTCTTTTTCTATGCAGTGCATCTGCATAAAATATAAATTACAAGCGTATATAAATACGACAGGGCAAAAGTAAAAGTTCAATAAACAGTGCTTTATGGTTTTCTAGGGAGGCTAACAATATTAAAATACAGGAATTTAACACTCAAACGTAAAATAACATGGTCATAGTCATATAAATGGTTATATGCAATAATATAAAAACAATTGCGGATAGATTGCGATATCGATGCTCAAGCAATACTCACAGAATCAGTAAAAAATGATGAAGCCGTTGTTGTATGAATCCCAATGTATTTTTAAGGCAACTCAAGGTGTCAGCTATGATATAGCACTGAGTGCCCCTATTGCAGATAATATTTGAGAGTGGACTTGCCGTCATCATATTCATCTCTGTGTATTCTGCATGCTTGTGCAAGCTTTTTAACATCCTACACACCTCTCTGCCTGTTACAGAAAGAGCCCAGCAGTGATGCTAACAGCAGTAGCCCACGTTTGTCCCCGCCGCCCAAGCGGGCACGCAGACAGACGCCACCAAGTTCTACTGACACTTCTCCAAGTCCCCAGAGTAAAGGCCAGAGAGGCTCATGGACCATGTCCAAACACTGTACTAGGTGAGGTTGGACACTATTCAAGTCAAGTTTATTTGTATAGCCATTTTCACAACAATTATTATTCCAAAGCAGCTTTACAAAATGCGCACATTATCAAATAACAATCCAAACCAGCAAGTTAGGGTGTGAAGTAGGCCTGTCATAATAATCAATATATCAACTTATCGTGCAATACTTGGAGATGACCTTAATAAGTTTTGCCATTGCAATATATATATATATATATATATATATATATATATATATATAT
>CAIGQW010001014.1:835499-854545 GCA_903798125.1 Danio choprae
AGCTGGTTCGAGCCTCGGCTGGGTCAGTTGGCGTTTCTGTGTGGAGTTTGCATGTTCTCCCCGTGTTGGCGTGGGTTTCCTCCGGGTGCTCCGGTTTCCCCCACAGTCCAAAGACATGTGGTATAGGTGAATTGGGTAACCTAAATTCTCCGTAGTGTATGAGTGTGAATGGGTGTGTATGGATGTTTCCCAGAAATGGGTTGCAGCTGGAAGGGCATCCGCTGCGTAAAACATATGCTGGATAAGTTGGCGGTTCATTCCGCTGTGGCGACCCCAGATTAATAAAGGGACTAAGCCGAAATGAAAATGAATGAAAAATGTTTTTTGAACAATAAAATAATTTGCATTTGGTGTTATATATAAAATGTGCCAGGAGTAAGATTTAAAGTGTTATTTACAACTGTAAGGCAAAGAAAAGCAAGGCAAGATAAGGCTAACTTTTTATTATTTAATAGAGCAAAATTTATAGAGCACAACTTTAACAACTTTAGTTGATCCAAAGGAAAAATAAAAATATCTAGATAATAAAATGTAAGAATAAAAATAGCAGGCAAGCCTCAATTGAATGCTAGAGATTAAACATAAGTCTTTAGATTAGATTTAAATTTATGCTGGAATAAAATAAAATAAAACAGCTATTCCTGCTGACTGTTCAGTTAATTTTATTTTTTTGTTGTAGTTAAACAGGTGTGTTCATAATGCATTACAAGAGGACTGGCAGAAGCCATATAAAGTTGCTTTTCTGTTATATTAGACACTGACAATCATCTGTTGGTGGAGGACTCGTACAGCGAGGATGAGGAATGTCTTGGTGCTTCTTCCATTTATGAAACTCAGTCAGGATCGCAGAAGAAAGCAGCTTCCTGCACGACCCATAAACCCTTTCTCCATTTTACCACGTGAGTCACTTAATTTCACTCTGAACTTAGCTTTCATTCTCGTGTTATCTGCTAGATTTAGAATATTACTTTTCTTGTTGTAACGTTAGACAGTTATTATTTATATAAAGTTTATGAAGTAATTTTTAGTTCAAGTTTAATGTTGAAGGTATGAGTACACCCCTCACAAATCTCTTTAAATTAATATTTTTCTATAGGAAGCTTTACAATATTATGGTTACGATCTCAAAGGTGGTCAGTCAAGGGGGAGGAGAGTAACATTCATTTTGGATGAAACGCACGTAAGCAAACACACAATATCGACGAATGAGGGACAAGATACAATGAATAACGAAATGCAATAAAGAGAGTTTTATTTACAAAAGGTAGTGATAATAAGTGCAAAAATATGAATATATATAGAACAATAAATATTTACAAAAGTGTTGAAAATGACAGGCAACAAACGGGATGCAATGTTTAAACGGGTAGATGGGACAGTTGGAGAGATGAGACGCGGGCGACTTTTCTTTATTTAATAGAAATAAAGAAAACAAAACAACCTATTCTAATGGCCCAGTTTCTACCCTATCCCGGACGAGCCCCCACATGTAATTCACCGGTCCTACTCTACCCAACCCGGTCTGAACTGGGATCGAACCATCAATTATTTGCATGGGAGTCGGTTGCTCTAACAAGGAGGCTAAAGACCATGGCCTCCGTTACATAGCCAAAAGAAAAAAGCATACAACAATATTGAAAAGAATATCTTTGAGTCTCTGACGCACTGCCTTACCTACACTATGATAAGAGAAAACCAAAAATACAGCGGGTGTGGCTTGGCCCTTAACCTAGTGTGTTTAACAAAAGTATTATAATATTCAAAGCCTACATGTGCACAATGTATGTCGCGCGACATTCTTACCTATCCCACTTTCCAATCTCAGATGAGCATAAAACTGACTGTGGACAAATGCTGAATATAACAACAAAAGCGGACATATGCCAAAATGTGACACACTGACTGAACGGATCGAAATGATTCACTGACACACAACACCTAAATTGAAAGTGTCCCGGGCCTTGCGAGTAGCATCCTGTCATCACTTTTGGAGACAGTATGATCACGTCAAGGAGGACATGGCAAACAACTGGGCAGCGTGAGCCAATAGGAAGCAACTGTAGAGATGAAAGCAGGAGAAGAGAGAGAGAGAGAGAGAGAGACTGGCGATAGGAGAAAATAATCATGATCACAAAACAAGACGGGGACGTAACAATTATATTAACATTTAACATTTAAAAAGAGGAAAATTCAAGAGAAACAAAAAATGTATAAAATTGTTTGTTTTTCTCAATATTTAGCATGAATTTAATGTATTATCTTTCTATTTCTAAAGATGTTCGTTGACAGAAACAGATTTATTAAACGGATACATTTATTAAAGTAATATTTTAGTCAAATAAATCTGTCAAATAAATTTGGCACCAAAATATATTACCTATATTCACTGAGAAATGGATAAAAAGATTCTTTTTCAAAATGGGGTGTACTCATTTATGTTGAGCACTGTATTTAAATCCCTAAACCTATATAATAAACTAATCTTGTGTTTGGCTGCCATCTGTTCGAAAGCTGCAGAACTGGCAGTCGGCACTGAAAAGGCTTGTGCTCTTCATCTGACCTACTTCAATTGCTTTTACATTGATTTACTCATCATGGTTCAGTAAAACATGTTTTATGGCTTTAGCTTGTGATCATCAATACTTGCAGCTCCTCACACTTAATGAGATGTTGGCGAGGGGTTCATATTAATATACAGTATAGATGTCAAACTAATAAAAATTTGTTCTTCCTAAAGAGCTGCCAACTTTATCAATTATCTTCTTTGTCTCTTCATTATATTATTGAAGTTTTAGTTAGCTGTAGAAGCTTGATTCCGCTTGTCAGCAACTCTTCCTAATTGAGCAGCTAAGGCTGTGTCTTAAAAATAGTGTGCTCCCTGGTGTAGGTGCCATATCTGTGCTTCATTGGTGCACAGGTTTGATTGGAATGTTCTCAACTCAACTTGGTCAAAAATGGACAGAGTTGAAGGATGGATGGTTGGATGGATGGATAAAAATGGTAAGATGAATGGTTGGGTGGATGGATGGATATATACATAGATGGACAAATATAGTGTTAGATGAACAGTACAAGAGTGGATGGAGGGATGGATATATGCTGAGATACATAAATTGATGAATGGATAAACATTTGGAGGGATTGATGGATGGATGCATGGAGAGATAGGTGTTTGGATGTATAGATGATAGCTATATAGGTTGATAGTTGGATCGATGGATAAATGGAGAGATACATAGTTGGGTAGATTGGTGCATATATAGATGGATGGACAGATACACGGTTAGATGATCAGTACAAAGAGGGATGGAAAAATGCTGATATGCATAAATGGATGGATAGATGGTTGGATGAATAAGCATTTGGAGGGAATGATGGGTGGATGCATAGAGAGAGATGGTTGAATGAATAGATGATAGCTTTATTGTTAGATAAGTGAATGGATTTATTGATAAATGTATAGTTTAATGGTTAGATGAAAAGATGGATAAATGGAGAGATGCATGGCTGGGTAGATGGATGGATATATAGATGGATGGACAGAAATATGGTTAGATGATAAGTACAAGGAGGGATGGAAAATTGCTGATATGCATAAATGGATGGATAGATGGTTGGATGAATAAACATTGAGAGGGATAAATGAATGGATGCATGGAGAGATAGATGGTTGAATGAATAGATGATAGCTTTATTAGATGAGTGAATGCATTTATTGATAAATGTGTAGTTTAATGGTTAGATGGAAAGAATGAATAAATAGAGAGATGCAAAATTGGGTAGTTGGATCGATGAGGTGAATCCCCTGAACAAGGCACTGGACCCCCAGCTGCTCCCCGGGCAGCCTACTGCTCTGGGTGTGTGTTCAAGAGTGTGAGTCGCTTTGGATAAAAGCGAAAAATATAAATGTTTATCTCTTTTTTTTTTTTTTTTTTTTTTTTTTTTTTTTCCAGTTCTGCCTACCAGCAGCCCACCTCTTACCGGCCGCGGCTACTGCTGACTGGACCCCAGGGTGCCGGGCAGAGCACACACCTGGCCCCCGCTGTGCTGCACCACCTGGAGAAGTTCACTGTGCATCGCCTCGACCTTCCCACGCTTTACTCTGTCAGTGCCAAAACCCCAGAGGAGTCCTGCGCTCAGGCAAGCTCAAATCACTCCTGACAATTCACACATCCTGTGTGTGGAGCAATAGGCTTATAGCGTTAATAATCATGTTGTATTAAAAGGTACAGTATGTAACTTTTGCCACTGATGGTTCAGTGACTGTGTGTGGAATCATAGGAGTTGTGGTCTTCATTGCATCCTACTGGACTTCTGCAGAAATCATGTTTATTGATGAGCTAAAGTATTCAACACTTATTATCATAGTAGTATGAGGCAGAGTAAAGCTAAAAGCTGTTGAAGTGAAATAAGAGCGCTAAAGCAATTTCTGATGAGAGACAAACACAACAAAGCATTAAAGCAGCGGAGCTTTTATTATGCCACAGTCCACACCTTCTGGTTTGTCCACTAGTGATCACATGGAGAAAAAGCTGCGCTGTTTTATCAGACCTGACACATTTATGGAAATCGGCTGTAGGTAATTCAGAATATTGTCTATCTGGGTCTAAGATGTACTGTGAGAGTGTTTTCAGTTTCTTCTTACCTTCATAAGATGTGTATGATATTATTTGACCTCTTAAGTGAGCCTTTAAAGTCTCCAAGAGTAGTGAATAAGACGCTGTATCTGTTTTATTTGACTCTAAAAAATTATCTATGTTAGTCAGAACAAAGTTGGAGAATTTATCATTAGATAACAATAATGGTTAAGTGTCCAAAGTTGTCGTTTCCTGATATTCAAAGGGAAATGCAGGTCTAGGTCTGATATAACTATGGCTGCTAGATACTCTGTGCAGTCTAATAAAACACACAACATATTAAAGTGTCTTTTGGTTGCGTCCTTATTTTAATTTATGACAATGAGCAATAAGACATTTGAATGGTGACACCCACAGACATCGTCATTAAATATAAATCAGAGGTAAGACTTTCTCATATATAACCGTTGGCTAGAATTATGCATTATAGGCTTTACATTATAGAGAGAAAAAACAGATAAACCAAGACTGCAGTTCGGTCAATTTTCCTAAGTGATAAACAGCTCTTGTTAATAGTTCAGTATGCTTTCACTTTCGAATTTGACATGAAACGCACATTTACAGGTAGGAATGATGACATCCCACCCTACTCATCATTTTCTCTTCATATAGCCATATATGCCTATTACATATCAATAATACACTGTGATATAGCCTGGTTTGTTAGTTCGTTGGATCGTATTGCTTTCTCACTACAATTGATCTGCTCCAGCGTTCGTTTCAATCAAGCCGAGACCACCTCATTCAGGCGATCTCGGACAGATTGTTTTGGCACTGATCGGAGTGCGATTGCTGGATTCACATATGCCAAACAATCTGCGCTAATGGGGGAAACGCGCCAGATTCCAAAACAAAAGTCTAGGTGTGAAAGCATCCTAAGTCAGCAAAATATATAACGCAATTCTAGTAAATATATAACGCAATTCAATTAAAAAAATATTTTAAATATTTTAATTTAAAAAATCATACATTTTGTGCCTTTTAATGAAAATATGTCTACTAACAAATATTAAAATGCATTGTGGAAAAAAGGGACCGTGACAATGGAAAATATTGGCATACAAACAAATAAGTGAAAAGCTTATTGCTGAGCCTTGCTTGGATGTTATTTGTAATTAGTGCTCTTTTAATTAAAGAAATTGTGCATGTTGTGGCTTTTAATGAAAATATAACTAGTTCTACCAAATATTAAAGGTCATTGTTTAAAAAAGGGACTGTGACAATGGAAAATTTTGGCAGTACATGCAAAGGAATAATTTAGTGAAAACCTTATTGCTGAGCCTAGCTTGGGTGTTATTTGTAATTAGTGTGTGTTTGTGTCCCGTAGGTGTTTCGTGAGGCTCGGCGGTGTGTGCCCAGCATCATCTACATGCCTCACATCAGTGCCTGGTGGGAAGCCATCAGCGAGACAGTGAAGAGCAGCTTCCTCACGCTGCTGCAGGATGTGCCCTCGTTCACGCCGCTCCTCATCCTCGCCACAGCAGAAAGCGTCTACCAGCAGCTCCCTGATGAGGTGACCGCTCTAACCCAAATACATTGCATTGTGTTACAGATACAGACAGAATTGTGTGTGGTGTATTGTGGAGAAAAGTGGTACTTTGAAAAAGACGAGGTGAAATTATTATTATTTCATTCACCCTGTGAGAAGTTAAACAGGAATAAGGTATATGCATAGAAGTTAGGGCTGCACAATATTGGAGAAATTTGACATTGTGAGATTTTTCTTTCTTTCTCTGTTCTAACCGTGCCGAGAATTCCGTGCCGAGAATGGTTTGTAATCGTGCCGCGCCGTTCCAGACTCGGTGGATAAACAACCGTAACCATACCGAACTGTTCTTAGAATGGTTTGGCACGATAGTAGAAAAGCGGCTAAAGTCATGTCGATCAGCTGGTTTGTCTATAAGCTGACATATGAGCGATCTGCTGAATAATCGCGGCTTTAAAACACGCCAGTGTCCCTGTATTTGTGGTTACACGCAGTAAACATCAGTGAGTTCAGTGAACTGATGACCTTCACGGCCAATCACAGTCATTTCTGTTGAGCACGTAAACACAATGGCAATTCAGTGGTGTTTAAGAACGCACTCAACAGCGCTCAAATGTTAGCAGGAAATGGACGTTTTTTAAAATTTCAGTATTGATTGGTACCAAATTCCAGTATCGTGACAACCATAGCGTGAAGTCCACTAGTCTGCGTTTCCTTTTCCTTCATAGTTTCTTTGACATATTTTGTCCGCCTCTTCTCCTTTTCCTTCAAGGCCTGACCTGTACCCATCGTTCCCTTTCTAGTCTTTTTCTTAAGCACACCGGGGGCATTAAAATCATTTCTCAAAGCCATGTCAGGAAGAGCATGTGAGAGGAGAAGTCTTTAAAATAAAAGCGGGAGCCAGAGGGTTGGCAGGCAGCGATAAGTAATGCAGAAGTCACACACAATAAAGAAAACACTCTCCATTAATTATGCTGACAGGGAGTCACTCTGGCAGCGCAGCGGTTTCACCTCACAATCCGGCATCAAGCGCCTCCAGCGGCTCCTGCTGTGCGCCCCATGCATCCCAGGGTGCATTGCTGGGTGACTAGTGATTGGCTGGTGGCAAAGCCCTTGATCATAGCCCCTGCTGAAGAGACTGATGCCCACCAGGAGGGCATGAGAGTGTTTAGAATAAAAGCATTAATGTTATTGACAGCCCCGCAAGGTGTGTTCATTAAAGCCAGGCTCTCTCCTCTGAGGAAACATACATGTTTAATTGATAGCAAACGAGGATGGCTTGGTTATTTTACCCTCTCTGTGGCACCGGGTTTCTGTCACCTTTGTGTGTGTTTTTTTTTTTTTTTTGTTTTTTCATTTGCTTTGGAGATTTGACTCGACTTTGAACATTGAAGGGCTGCTTTGAAAGACCCCTGCGGTGTCTTGGGTTTGAAATTCAGGCTATATGACAATGTTTGGATTGTGAATCTGATATCGGCGCTGACAATTCGATTCAATTCGTGTTTATATTTGTATCTCATTTTGGAACGGTACAGTGGATTGTGACCAGGAATAGAAATAATTCAAAGAATCAAATAATGCGGAAAAATAAAATGTTTTACAGAAAGTCATTTGTAGGTTGATTTTGCAAAACAAAACAATGATCTGTAACGGATGCAAAAAATATATTTGTTGTATTGGTTATTAGGCAATTTTAGACTCTTTTAATCATTTATTTACATCAATTGATGGATATTACAGATTTTACTTGCGCAAATCAATGCAGAAGCGTTCATATGTTATGTTCTAAAGCTTTAATGGACGTCTTGTTAAATCTATTGTGATGTTATGTTCACTTAAAATTAATAATTAAAGTAATCTCAAAATATCTTTAATATTATCATTAGATGTAATCTTTATTAATTACAAAAACTGAATTCCCATTTTTCATGATGTAATATTATTATTATTATTGTTATTATTATTTTTATTTTATTTTTATTGTTTGTATCTTCTTATGTGGGAGTTAATTTGATTATTATTATAAATATAATAATAATATTTTTGTGAATATTATTATTTAAAATAATAATTATTAATACAAAAAATTATTATTATTATTATTATTACAAAATTTTTAAACTATTACACAAAAGAAATGGTACTGTGGTAAAATGAATATTCATTTAAAAATAATAGTAAGAATAATAGTAGTTAATAATGATAATGATGATGATATTAATAATAACAATAATAATAAATATATAATAATTTCACGTTACAATTACAAAATAATTTCTTCAAATTTTTATTTTCAAAAAAAACAAGGCTTTTTTGTTGTTGTATGTGTTTCACATTAGAAATGACAAATTTATTTCTATTCTTCCATGTTTGGTTTCCTTTTTGTCTAACTTCATCTAGGCTGTGTGTTCTCTCGGTTCATGGTAAGCAACACTTGCACACGCTGTTCAGTGTATCCAGTGACGTCTCAGGAGGGCACTGTTCCACCACAATAACGCACTGCCTCAATTTGGCCACAGAAAACCACCTTTTCATGATCTAATCTATTCCTGATGGATACAATCAAATATCCTCCTAATATATGCTGTTTTCGGTCTAAAATGGGTTGTAGGATTGAAGTGAAATGGATTGCGGATGTCGTTTCATGTTGACTTCAGCCTCAAATTTTGACAACCGCAAAAGATCTGAAATGGCTTTGAGCGGTGAAGTGGGCAAATTCTTAAAAATCGACTGTTTGAATCCACAAAAGCTTGTTCTCGCTTTGAAACGGATCCCAAAGCCCCTTCAGTGCAATCGTAGCATCGTCTCTCTGAATCGTACCACCCTTACCTTGGTGTGAGAGTCGTCTCTTCATCCGGGCAGGGGGTCCTGTGCTAAAGCCGCGATCAATACTGGAGCTTCACAGTAACAGCACAAGAGCTCCCGCGGTCAGATTCTCCTTCAGAATAAACCATCGTGGCCTCTCCCACTCATGAACACTTGAAACTCGGACCTCTGAGATTCACAGATGCTGAGTTTGTGCGCGGAATTCTGAAGGATCAGGAAGTGTTTGGCCTTCACTGATGTCAGCGGGTAGCCCTGTGAAGTTGCGGTAGTCATGCTTTAGTAGAAGATGGAAATGCACTTTCCTGTGCAAAAAAAAAAGTGACTCAAACAAACTTTTTAAAGCGTCCCTTGGGGGTAAAGTGCAGGTGCTTAAAGGGATGGTTAACCACACATTGAACATTTGCTGTTAACTTGCGCTGGGGTCATCCATGATGTTGGTGAGATTTATTTATTTTTATTTTAAATTTTTTTTTGAAACTGTGGTCCTTGGTGATTTGTGTAATGCAAATCAATAGTAGCCATTACTGTGAGAATTTTAAAGAAGCATATCAGGGAATGCAAAATTAATACTCATGCTAGGCCCAAACGGAATCTCCACCATAGACTGTAAAACTGTGAGACCTGTAAGACTGTGTCCGTGACATCACCCATAGGTCTCTGAAGAGCTCAAATGAAGCTACAAGTGGGCGGCAGCAGTGGCCACGCCTTTATAATGCGGAATATTAAGGCTTGATATAAATGAAATGGATTCGTTTAAAAAAAAAATCATCCTCTTTACAGATTTTTACAAAGTGTAATATTAAATTTATACACCAAAATAGTAACCATTACTGTGAGAATTTTTAAAAAAGCATATCAGAGAATGCAAAATTAATACTCATACTAGGCCTAGACAGAATCTGCACCATGGATGGTAAAAAATAGGGATGTAGTGTCTTTGGCATCACCTGTAGGTTTCTGAAGAGCGCAAATGAAGCTACAAGTGGGCGGCAGCAGTGGCCACGCCTTTAATTATGCGGAATATTAAGGCTTGATATAAATGAAATGGATTTGTTAAAAAAAAAAAGCATCCCTTTAAAGTTTTCACCAAGTGTAATATTAGATATATACACCAAAATAATAACCATTACTGTGAGAATTTTCTGCCTGATCTCATGAGTATACATACCTATTTTACATTTTGTCAGTTTAGTGTCTAATACATACGAATTTGTAGAAGTTCAGTCATACGAAAATGTACGATTTTCGAAAGCAGGCATGGCACCCAACCGTCATTGGGGGATAAGCAAATCATACTAAATTGTCAAGTGAAGTAAATTAAAAAAAAAAAGCATATCAGGAAATGCAAAATTAATTCTCATACTAGGCCCAGTCGGAATCTGCACCATAGACTGTAAAAAATATGGATATAGTGTCCGTGATGTCCCCCGTAGGTTTCTTAAGAACACTAATAAAGCTACAAGTGGGCGGCAGCAGTGGTCACACCCTTAATTATGTGGAATTCTAAGGCTTATTATAAATGAAACGGAGTCGTTTAAAAAAAAAAAAAAAAAATCTTCCTCTTTACAGTTTTCACAAAATGTAATATTAGATTTATACACAGAAATAGTAACCATTACTGTGAGAATTAAAAAAAAAAGCATATCAGAGAATGCAAAATAATACTCATACTAGGCCTAGACAGAATCTGCACCATGGATGGTAAAAAATATGGATGTAGTGTCTTTGTAGGTCACCTGTAGGTTTCTGAAGAGTGCAAATGAAGCTACAAGTGGGAGGCAGCAGTGGCTACGCCTTTAATTATGCGGAATATTAAGGCTTGATATAAATGAAATAGATTCGGGAATGCAAAATTAATACTCTAACTAGGCCAAGAAAAATCCCCCCATCCCCAAGGTTGTCACAAGGGTAATATTAGCTATATAGACCAAAATAGTAGTAAAGTCTATTAAATTTTAGCATTTTAACATTGGAGTGGATGGAAATTTGCTCTGTTTTGGAGCCAGCCCCAGTGGTCTTTTGATGAATTGTAGTTTTGTTTTAGCTTCAGAGAGAGAGTGGGAGGTTGATGCTTGATCTGCATGCACAGAAACCCACAGATATTTTTGCCCGTCATTAAGTTTATTTACTTATTTATTTAATTACTAAATGTATGTAAATATATATTTATTCAGTTTCTATTTTAAAGTCAGCAGTATTATTGAGTAATATGCAAATGTTTGCATTGGGCTAAATTTGTTACGAATACCTGGCAACCCTGATAATCACACAGAGACTTAACAAGTACAGAATTGTACTAATGAACACCCAATAGCAATATGAAACTCAAATATTTTACTCATCAAATTGATGTAACGTGAGTAAACTAGTTTCATCAGCTCACCTTTTTATAAAAACCACAATAAATTGTATATTATTTTTTTGTGCCTTTATTAAAGTGGCTGGTTAACGCAAGTACTTTTCACCAGCTCATTCATTTTCAGAACAGTTTCCTCATTTCTGTCACTGTTGGAGTAACACAAGTGCTGAATGCGCAGGCACAATTTTTTTATTGACTATTTTATGATTCACCCAGGACCATCGTTTCAGATCAAAATCTTCATGTTCTGGTAAATGAAAAAATCTTGAACGGCCTGAAAGTTAATTAACAATTAATAGGAAATTTACATTTTTATGTGAACTATTCTTTTAAGATTTAAAAGGTAGAATGGCACTATTATTAATAATATTTTTTTGGAAACTTCTTATTTATGATTTTTTATTTATTTATTATTATTATTTTTTTTACAAAACAACCCCTTCCCCAACGATTTACCCCTTACAGATGAGGGAATAAAAAATATATATTATATAAACATTTTAAATAAAATAAGGTAAGTAATACAAAATAAATAAATGAAGAGTTCTGCCATCATAAATTATTTTCAAGGGATACATTTGTACATCAAGTTACATTACTTTGGTGATAGGTTAATTAACCTCTTAAATTATTATTATTATTATTATTATTATTATTACTATTATTATTATTGTTATTATTAATAATAAATTATTCGGATGTTAAACAGTTTTTCTTTTTGCGGCAGGAAACCAAGGAGCCATTAAAGCTCCTCTCTTTGTTGGGAACAGCTGGTCTATAAGCACTTGTCATTACAGGCTTGGGAAGACATTTGGTGTGTGTTGTTTTCCCCAGTGCAGTGTACCAAGCATCCCTAAATCGTAGCTCATGGAGTTCATGTGATGCAGCATTTACTGTGAACTGATTATTTTGTCATTTTTGTATTGTAATTAGTCATTTTTGTTTTATTTGACTTAAACACACTGCACTACTTATAATAAATAAAAGTAGAAACCTTTGCGAGTACCAAGTGTATGAGTGACGGCATGAGCTAATGGTAATTCATAAATCCATTTTATGCAAAATAATTATTCATATGTTTATAAAATTAATAATTGCACTTAAATACTAGTGTTTTGAAAAATAAGTAAAACAACATTATGTATTGTCATCATAGCATCAAATTAGAAATTAGTTATTAACTTAAGATTAAAAATGTGTTGAGAAAAAAAAAATCTCTGCCAAGCAACACAGGAGACAGGAGGGCTGATAATTTTGACTTCAACTGTATACCTTTTTCTCATTTGTTATATAATGGCAGCTCATGGTTGTCCTACTTTAAAAAAAAAAAAAAAACGCCCGCACACATCACCATACAGTAGCTTAGTACCAATTTCCCCTATACACCTTAAATGGGTCTTAAGTGGTCTTGAGTTTTAAAAAGGTCCATTAGCCCAAAGCATTTTTGCATTAAGAGAAGCCCAAATATGCAAAGTAGAAGCTAGGAAACAGTTTGCGCTGGCCCTGGGCTTCTGGCACATTCACTGAGACAGCTGTCCTCTCTGCGGCACTGCGCGTCAGGGGTGAGGCCTGCAAAAAATCCTGAAGAAACGGGAACAAAATAAGCAGTACAAATCTCTCGTTCCCTCACATTTCTTAAAGTGAGCGATGTGGAGACAGATGCCATTTTGTCTGTAAGCAGCATCTGCGGTGGTGGTGGGTGGCATGGAGCACAGGAATGGAGGTTCGTGCCCCTGTGCCGGGTGTTGGCTCATGCCAGTGTGTGCAGGAGAGATGCCAGCAGTCGGATCCAGCAGTGTGAGGTTACACCTCAGCGTACACTTGTTAGTTTACTAACTGTATCGAGCAGCCTGGTGTCATTTTTAGCTGTTTGTCATTTTGTCTTTGTAGTGGATTCAGCATGGATTGTATGGGTGATGATGATTAAACATCTTTTATGATTATTGTTACATATCAATGTCTATATAGTAATGGTGTGAACCTACGGATCACAACCCACGGTTTGGAACACACATGACCCACGGATTAATAACTTTTTTTTTTTTTTTTACTTGTAGATTAATCCTAATTTTGTAACAATCGCCTCCCGATTCAAATCGCATGCAAGAAATTTTTTTGGCTTTCCTGTAAAATATAATGTTGATGGAAGAAGTTGTGGTGGCACCTAAATGCATTCTTAGGTTGTTAACGGTGTTTTCTGTCACTACCTGTTTAGCCTGCATTAATGCATTTAGTGTAAAACTGCACAATTAATCATTAAAAGATCAAGTAAAACACCCACATACCATAAATTATAAATGATGATGATTTGCATATGTTTATTAATCCTGCATTTTAACTTTTCAGTTAGTTACAAAGTTACAAACAATCAAATAACACCGAAGTACTGGGATAGCATTTTTTTCCAGATATAAACAGATGTTTATGGTAAAGCTTAAAATCACTGTTTGATGCAACTTGACGCTGTTGAAAGTTGTAGCAATTACAATGTTCAACCAATAGGTGGCGAAAAACAACCGTCAAAAATATCTCTGAATAGTTCTTCAAAACTGATACATCTAGTAATGAAACGTGCAGCTTTATGAGTGAATTATTGAATTGTTCATTAAAAATGAGACAAAAATATATAATGTGTTGTACAAGATTATAACTTTTAAGATTTATGCATTTATCATTATCAGCAACGGTAGTAAAGATGATTTTTCACAGTATTCAATATATTACTTTTTTTTTTTATTCACCTGATTTTTATTTTTATTACAATTACAGGTTCTAAGTTATGTATGTTAAAACCAAAGGCTTTTTGCAATAATGTTTTTGTAATAAATTGAAAGCAAATGAGATTTGTCTCCTCACTTTTTGCTAATCTGAAAAATGATCCGATCCGTGACTCAAAAACCATAGTGTGATACGAACCATGAGATTTGTGGTCCATTACATCAGTGGTCCGCTTGAATATTTTACCGGGGGTTTGGGGGATGTGTTTCTACTTGGATTTTTAGCCAACTATCAAAGTTTTCTCAGAGGATGTCAAGCTGACAAAACATTGCTGTAACTCTGATACAAGCTTTATTTATGGAGAAAATTAAAAAGCACTGCAGTCTTTTGGGTGCTCTGTGTTTGTCTGAAGTAATAGTCTACCAAAATGTGTATATATGCAGAGGGGGGTCTGTCGTTTTTTTCTCTTGGAGAGAAAGTGCCCCCTCAAAATGAAGGCCCCAGGGACTTTTCCCCAACGCAAAGAAACTTTCCAAAGACGTCTGTTTCTTACTCATTTTGCTGCTTGTGGGTTAAATGTTGGCGCTCAAGTAAACGAGAATGTTAAAATGTATAATAAATAAAATGTATAATAAAATGTTTTTCAAAATAAAAGATCGTTTAGACTACATAATATATAAATAAAACGAAAATAATTAATGATTTCTTGTGTGGCCCGGAACTAGTTGGTCCACGGTCTGTGGGTTGGAGACCACTGCTTGAAAAAACAAAGGTTTTATGGTTATTATTACATATCAATATGACTGTATATTATTATTTTGGTCACTTTATTTTAAGGTACAATTCTCACTATTAATAAACCATTCACTTTTAGCTCAATAAACTACTAATTTACTGCTTATTAATGCTTAGTAAGGTTGGGTGTAGGTATTGGGTAGGATTAGAGATGTAGAATAAGTTTATACGTTTATGAGTACTAATAATCAGACAGTATCTTATTATTAGGCAGGTAATATGCCACGAGTTAATAGTAGCATATTATAAAACGTTTTTTTTTATCAGAGATTTAATTTTGACACCCGCAAAATTGACTGTGGTGGTTATGGTTCATTAATTATGTTCTTTGATTTTGCAGATTATCTCTATCAGATCACTTTTCTAGTGGGAGTTTCAAACATTAGCAAAACAAAGAGTAAAGTAGGTCACAGATTGTGTGAAATGCCAGATGTTTGAAACCATGAGTTAATATGGAATACTATAATACTGTGCTTTTGGTTTCCATTCCCTTAGTTTTTTTAAATACCTTAATATAAAGTAATTTATGTCACTTTTGTTCAGTCTTTTGACCATACTAAATGAAAACCGTTGAACAAAATAACGAATATAAGGTGTTTATTTCATTTGTGATTGTCAGAGCAGCCCTCATGCCTTCCCGTCTGCATATAGTGAGATGGCAGACACTGAAAGCACTACACATTTCATGCTTTTTATGGTTTAATATTCACAGACACTAGTCTACATCATGATTTGATTAGGCATATATTTTTCAGTCAAAATTTGACAAATATGTAGCACAAAAAGCAAATATATTGCTAATTCGGTTTGAATTATTACTGTATATTTTGCTTTGCAGAATTCTTGAGCACTTTGTTAAAAAAAAAAAGCTATTGAAAAGAAATTTGTATTTTTGTGTATTGAAGAAAGCCATTCAGAGGTTATGCCGCGAATTCATTCATTCATTCATTCATTCATTTTTCTTAGGCGTAGTCTCTTTATTCATCAGGGGTCGCAATGAACCGCCAACTTATCCAGCATATGTTTTACACAGCGGATGCCCTTCCAGCTGCAACCCAGTACTGGGAAGCATCCATACACTCTCACATTCACACACATACACTACGGCCAATTTAGTTTATTCAATTCACCTATAGCGCATGTCTGTGAACTGTGGGGGAAACCGGAGCACCCGGAGGAAACCCACGCCAACACAGGGAGAACATGCAAACTCCACACAAAAATGCCAACTGACCCAGCCGGGACTCGAACCAGCAACCTTTTTGCTGTGAGGCGACAGTGCTACCCACTGAGCCACCAGGTCGCCCCCTATGCTGCGAATTAAAAGTCAGTAATTAAAAAAATTGTTTTTCCAATTTAAGTTTATTTATATATGTATTATTTATTTATTTATTTATTATATATTTATTTATTCATTTAAGTTTGGTTGGTTTTAAATGGTTTTAAACAGTCCTTTCTTGAATTACTTGTATGGCATACCTCTATTTTTTGTGCTCATTGAGCATCCCAAATATATTGTGGAAATGACTTTGCACACATTCTTTCACATTGGCTTTAAATTCAAATATCACACCAGTTTGCAAATCCCAAATATTTTCTTATTTAGTCCATAAAGTTTCTCATCTTCTTGTTGTTCAGTTGAAGTAAAGATGAAACATGCATCAATAGGAGAAGGACAGGAAGAGAAAAAAAAAAGTGTTGTTTTTTTTCTCCACATTTCCTCTGAATGTCTTGTTCTCTGGCGAGTTGAAAGGCCCATTTAGTCTCTCGGCTCCCTGCCTCTCAGAATCTGCATTAGTCTCCAAGGGTTCCATCAGCTCGGAGACAAATCATAAAATCACTACCTGGCTCTTTTGTAGACTACTTGCTCTGTTTCCCTTCATCTCTTCTGAGAGTTGGGCCAAAGAAGCCTGAAAGCAACATGAGTGGAAACAAATGCGCCAAGAGTAGACAGACGCAAAATAATGCATTTGATGAGGGATTGTCTGGATCTTCAACACCCGCTCATGATTGGAAATTGAACTTAAAGTGCTCTGCGGATCCTCATTATTGAGAAATTCGCTCCTGGAGCCGCTGCCTTGTTGCAATGTTTGGGGAGCCCTGGGGACTTTTTTTTTTTTTTAAATGGCTAGGTTTGCGAGTGCTTTCGGATATTTAAAAGTCTTTAGCCTTTACCTGGATTAATTTGTCCTGATTGCTTCCACCTTCAGAGAAACTTGCTTGAACTTGCAGTGAAGTTTTAACTGCTGATTCAGTAAGAAAAACAGAAGCTCCCAGACTGCAGTAATTGGACCGGCGCAGCAAACTTTAGCATGTGAAATTAGAGTTGAATATAGCAATATGGAACCACTCATTAAAACACTCTCTTCAATGACACCTGTGACCATGTGCACCAGACACCGGCCATTATTTTCAGGTTTTCTCTTCACGCACAAGTCTGTGGCTGTCAGGAAAGATGCGTACATCATCATATTTCTTCTCCATCCTTTCATTACATTTCCTCAAATCGCTCTTCATTAAAGCCTTTTGTTATCCTGCTCTTCTAATTGGACGACTGACGGTAGACATGATTTTGTCAAGTAGGACTTGTTGCTGGATCAGTGTTAAGTTGGTTCTGGAGCTAAACGGTGACGAATGCTGATCTCTTAACTGCTTCTATAAATAGAGAAAATGATTGGCTGTTTAAGGCTCTTTCAATGCATTTTGGCAAAGACTATCGATGTACAAAGACTCTTGCTAGAGCTGCAGTTTCAGTGTCGATATCGCAATGTGCGCATCTGGAATAGTCACATCGCAAGATACGCAATGTTGAGTTTGAGTTATAGTTGACCAGGAGCTACAGAATTGCATTTAATTACTGTATTTATACAATTTATGCGAAAAAAGTTTTCTTACTTAGAATTTTTGTCTTGTTTCTAGTCCAAATATCTACATTTCAAAGCGAAAACAAGATTATCACTTACCCCACTGGCAGATAAAATCGCTTGTTTTAGAAAAAAACTCTTAATTTTGAATTCTGATTTCTTCTGAAGTTGAAAACAAAACAATGTTTTTACTTGATCTGGGAATTTTTTAGAAATTTGGACTAGAAATGAGACAACTAAGTAAGCCAATCATTTTTTGCATTGTGATTATTTAATTTCTGCAACTGAATACTGTTATGTTCAGACCAGACGTGGCATGTTCGCGCGTAAATAGACACGTGACCATTTTCAGTTTACTCGCTTCGTTCGCACATCAAATTCGCTCCTCAAATTCACTTCACAATAGACGCGGGTTCTCTCTTGCTAAATGGCTAACATGGATTTTATTGAGAGAGTAGCTGTTTGTAAGCTTTAGGAGGGCTGAAAAACAACGTAGATTCGTTCTGCGCCCAAGTCCACTAGATCCATTCTTAAGTGCTCCCACCTCTGTGAGCTCATCAACTCCTCCAGAAACTATACCTGCATGATGGAAGCTTTCAGCGGTGCTTCCAACTGAGCCGAGTCAAGTTTTTTGATGACCTGTGCTCCGGTATCAGCAGGAGGATTTGCCCTCAGGACACACACTACAGGCACTACGTCATAATCACGCCCATACGAGAGCAAACTCCTGATTAGTTAACGCGGTGCAAATGTTCGCTAAAGTTCAGATTTTCCAACTCTAGCGTTAAGTGTGTCAAATGCGCAAAACGCTCATTTCGCGTCAATTCATTCGCTTGAATAGCGCTGCAAGATGTCTATTCGTGTTTTTGCATTGACTTAACATGGAAATTACTCACGCTTGACGCTTTAGCCGCGTCTGGTGTGAACGCACCATTAGACACCCCAGAAAATCGTCAAATAGTGCTATTCAAACTTTTTTGTAAAACTGTATTCATATCACAAAAAATAAAATATTGCAATATCAAATTTTTCCAATGTCGTGCAGCCCTAACTCACACATTACTATAAATAGAAAACGTGCAACCCAAGGTATGGCCGCCACAAAAACGGACTTCACACCTTCCTTTCGAAATAGCCTATGGTAAGTTTTTGTTACCACACTGTTCTGTGGGGGAGGGGTCTGTACAGATTGACTTGTTTGTTATGGCAAACCCTGTTTTTTGGTGTCTACTATGTGCCTGCTTTAATTTTGACATGAGAAAAGACATCACAGCACATCCCATGACATGTCCTGTCCTTCCAGTGGCATGCTTTAAATTTAGTTAGAAGTTATTTTAATAACATTAAAAAAACTTTTGTAT
>CAIGQW010001014.1:869545-879903 GCA_903798125.1 Danio choprae
TCAGGTACAGAAATTGAACAATCAAGCATAAAAACAACATGGTCATCATTATATAATTATTGAAAAAAATTATAATCTTTAATTAAATGTAAGAAAGGACAGCTGATGTAAATCTTTGCATGTGTTTTGACAGCCTCTGATTTAGGTTAAAATGCATAAATACTGTAACCTTAAGAGAGTCTAGTGACAACAGAGTGAGCATCCACATGCAGGTTTTATTAAGAATCGTAGTCAGTAGACAGGGTAAATGATAAAACAAAGCAAGGGTCAAAACATGTAGAAACTATACTAGGGAACGCTTTGTAATGTTACAGGGTGTTAACCAAACAAGACTCAGCAGTGAGACTGTCAAAGTGAGCCGTATATATGCGAGTGTAATCAGTACATGAGCAGCTCCAGCTGAGTGAGTGTAATAAAAGGAGACTTGAAACAGGTGTGTGTGGTGCGTGACAGGACTTGTAGTTCATATGGAGACAGGATTGTAGTCCTTGTGAATGTTCTCCAGCGATCTATGAGGGTTAGATCGCTGGTGATCATGACAAATACTTAATACAAGTAAGGAATATTTTAATATATGTCAGAAATATATACTTAGTACAATAAAATAAAAATTACTTAATTGAATTAAGGAAATGAGTTTGCTAAATTCAATCAAGTAAACTTAACAAATTTATATTTATGGTATAGTAACTATTAAAATATGATAAGCTGTCCTCGTGGCAAAGACAAAAGAAATTGGTTATTAAAAATTTGTTATTGGAACTATTATGTCTAAAAATATGTTGGGAAAAAAACCTCTCTACGTTAAACAGTACTTGGGAAATATTTTGAAAAAATGAGTCCTCCTAATAACTGACTTCTTCAACTGTATAATTAACATTGTCTGCATTTGACGCACAAAGCTGAAAACAGAAGTTTTCAATCACTTTAGGAAAAGCAATCTGATTGCTTGAATTCTACAGTATTTCTGGAAGATGTGCATGTCGCATTTTTCTAATGGTTTACCTGGAAATAAAACCGTGATCGCGATGCCAGACACCATTGAAGAAAAAAGCTCTTGTGTTTACAAGTGATAATTAGTGCTTATCGTGATTAATTAAAAGCTGAATTGTCAATAGTATGTGTCGTTTAAAATATTTCCAACTGTTTTACACACTGGTCTGTTATTGTAGACTCGTTCTCTGTTTTTCTTACCAGTGACATTTATCTCTCAATATGTTCATTTTTTCATGAGACAATTTATAAATGTACAAGTGCTCTTTTGATATTCAACAAATGTTGCACATTTCTTTATAAAATACAATTTATTTTGTCAAATAATAACATGTATAACCAATAATCAGACCCTCTAAACATGATTCTGAAGTAACACAATGAAATTTGCTTGGTTACTTGCATATGGGGATCTTTTAAAAGCTGTAAAAGCCTCCAGACCTTCTGCTGTGAATCCATGATAGACTATGGGAAGGTTAAAGCCAAATTTCACAACTTTCTTGCAGACAGTTCTAGGGCCTATCGTATGCTTAGACTGAAGTAGAAGAAGTAGAATTTCTTTAGAACTACTTGGGCTGCACACACTTTGTGCACACTTGACCAGTAATGAGGCCATTAGCATGCTAAAGGCGTATGTTAAAGTGTCTTATGTCTCTACCTTCAGTCTGTAGGGATGTCAGATGATGAGGTCTGACTGGATCCTGATTTCATTCATTACCATTGTGACTTTCACCTTAGCCACATTGCCCCGACTTCCTGTTTGGATCAGCTTTGTCAAAGGGATGGTTATGTATATGGTACATCCCTAAAGTAAAAATGAAATCTTGACTATTGTAGGTGTGACTTTATTCTGTGAAACACAAAATAAGATAATTGAATGAAAGTCAGGGGAAGCTTTTCAAAGACTTGAGATGCGATTTCAGTTTGGTTTACATTAAATTCAGCAAACATTTTCACTTTTAAATAAGTGAACATTTAAAACTTTTTTTTTTTTTTTTTTTCTCTAATACCACAGCTGAGAGAGTAGCAGCACATTTAGCAAACCATTTATTCTCATTTTTTTCTTACTAGTGTAATTTATCTCTAAATATATCTTTTGAAATTAGAAACGTTATTGCATATTTTTATAATTTTTTTTGCTTTGGGGACAAATTGGAGCACGTATACAGTTGAGGGCAAAATTATTAGCCCTCATGTGCAATATTTAATCTTTTTCAAATATTTGTCAAGTGATATTTATTGAATTAAGGACATTTTCACAGTATTTTCTATAATATTTGTTCTTCTGGAGAAAGTCCTATTGGTTTTATTTCGGCTAGAATAAAAGCAGTTTTGCATTTTTTAAAAGTCATTTAAGGTCAATATTATTAGCCCCCTTAAGCAATATTTTTTTATTACGATTGCCTACAGAACAAACCATCATTATACAATAACTTGCCGAATTAAAATAATTTGCCCAGTTAATCTATTTAACCTAGTTAAGCCTTTAAATGTCACTTTAAGCTGAATACTAGTATCTTGAAAAATATCCAGTCAAATATTGTGCTGTCATCATGGCCACCAGTTATTGGAAACCAGTTATTATAAATTAATTATTAATAGGACGGCTTACAATTGTATAAATATTTGCTGTTCACCTCAAAAAAAAAAAAAAGAAAATAAATATATACAAATTTAAATAAAAACAAACACAATCTATTAATAATAAAATAAAATAAAAACAATAGGAATAAAATCATGTATATGTAAATATGCATATCTATGTTATAAAATATCTATATAAATAATAGTAATACCAAATCAACACTGCGTTGTAAATTTTCAAATTCTCTTAATTATGCTTGCAAGATGAAAGTCATACAGGTTTTGAACAACATAACTGCTTGTAAATTCATTTGTGGATGGCAATAACCACTTCCGCTTTTTTTTTTTTTTTTTTTTTTTTTTTAAAGGTTTTTTTCTTTAGTTTTTAGATTTTTAAAAATATTTTCTCTGTGTAATACGACATTTTTTTAAGTACATAACATTGATAAAAATGTAAACCAATATTTAACATTACAGTGCTATATAAATAATACTAAATCAACACTGCATTGTATATTTTCAAATTCTCATATTTTATGCTCGAAAGAATAGTCATACAGCTTTTGAACATTATGACTGCATGTAAATTCATTTTTGGATGGCGATAACTACTACCACTGTCATTGAATAAGTGTTCTCTCATTGCAATTACCTCCACCGCTGCTGTTGCTGCTGTCGCTGCTCCTTCAGAAATGCTACTGCATAAATTGGGCATCCTGGGTGTTCCTGATGTTCTCCAATGGATATCTTCTCCTTGTGGTTGATTACCATGCTCATCGGCTCCCTCACAGCTGGAGCCATTATAGCAGGGAATGGTTTTCAAGTGGAAATGCAAGCATCGTGACCCACTGATGCAGAGCAGGGCTCTTCCTGTGGGCTGAACATGGGTATTTCTGAATAAAACACAGACACTGCTTTCTGTTGGCAGCATAACATCTGCGGTGGGAGTAAGGAGAAGCGTTGCCAACTATCACACGGCAAATATATATCACACGGCCCAATATTATATTGTTTTATTATGATCATTTATGACTGCGCAATATATTGTTTCAGCATCGATATCACAATGCGTGTATCTTCAATACTCACATTAAAGGATGTGCAATGTTAAGTTTGGATCATAGTAGATTATAATACACTGTAAAAAGCAATTAGTTGACTTAAAGTAAACTCGTTGCCTTATAATTATTAAGTAAACAAAATATGTGCATAGTTATAAAAGTTCAGTCAATGAGTTTGCTGACTGTTTTAAGCATATGCGGTGGGAATTTTTACTGCCTCAAGTCTTTTTTAATATGAAAAAGAAACATTTAAAGGCTTAACTAGGTTCATTAGGTGAGTTAGAGTTATTAGGCAAATCAATGTATAACGATGGTTTGTTCTGTAGACAATCGAAAAAAAGTTATATCTTAATGGGGCTAATAATATTGACCTTAAAATGGTTTTTAAAAAAAATTAAAAACTGCTTTTATTCTAGCCGAAATAAAACAAATAAGACTTTCTCCAGAGGAAAAAAATGTTATAGAAAATACTGTGAAAAAGGTCTTGCTCTGTTAAACATCATTTGGGAAATATTTAAAAATAAAATAAAATCACAGGTAAAATCATTCTGACTTCAACTGTATCTGTGCACTTCATTTTTTTTGTAAAAATGTTTTCAAAATATGTTTTTCTAATTTCATGATGGTTTCAAGTGGATGTATGTGACAGTAGCAGAGCAAAATTACAAGTTTAACTTCCTTTTCATGGCGACTTTAAAGCATTCTGGCACAAGAAATTAAAAGATGAAATTTATTATATTATTTATTTAATCTAAATTGGATTAGATAACCTAGATATTAGATTATTTATTTTTATATTATTTATATACTTTAATGAAGACTATAGACCCCAACCTGAATACTGTTAAACTCCCCAGTAGAAAACCCATAATGCACAGTGTCTTTTACTTTTATCTTTGCTCTATTGTTTTAATTTATGCTTGTAATTGTCTATAATATTGTATGCATGATTCACTCCCCTACAAAATCATTAACTTCACTGAGCTAACCAATTTAAATGAATTCTTTCCAAACAGAGCTATTCACGTCATCTGGTCAAAAAAACAATATATCACAATGTCAGATTTTTCCAGTAGTGTGCAGCCCTTATGATACATTTGATCTATTTAACTAAAAATAAATAGATACAAATGCTAGCACAAACAGATTCTGAGCTTAGTTTTGGCGGATGAGGATATTCCCTCAACATCTGTAAAGTGAGTATCCAGAAAAGCACTATATAAATGTAAGAAATACTATTATTATTATTATTATTATTATTATTATTATTATTTAAAAAATAAAATCAATCAAATGAACAGAGATGTAGACATGCTCTACCTAAACTAATCTCTAATAACTTGTGAGCAGAAGTCTTTGACTTTAAAACCTTTTTAGTTAAGTCAAGATGGGATAGTAGTTTTTATTTATTTGGTAGATTCATTTACATTAAAGTCTCAAAAGGCAAAGTACAATTATTACAAAATGTCACACAAAAAAATATCCGATTACCAGCCATCACCAATCGAATAATAGAATTTCCTCTTCAAATAGCGTACATAAGGCTTCATTCAAACACTATTTCACTTCAAGAAAATATCTTGTAAGTTGTTCAAATTTATATCCCAGTCTAGTCCTGGATTTAACCAACATTAAAAAAAAATATGTTTGCTGTTTGTTCAAATTACTTATTTAAAATCGGCTGAAACAACACATTTCTTGAGTTGTTTTTTGGTACAACATAATTGTTTTATATTCAATCAACTTAAATTTGTAAAAACAAATAAGTTACAAATAATAACCTAATTACCTCTTGTTTTCACAACACAAATCAATGGTCTGGAACCAGGCTTTTATTTTTACAGTGAAGGCAATAAGAATGCACAGGGAATGAAGATTTGTGATGCCACAGAGCTTGTATTACTGCACTAAATAATGATTCACACTCAGTCAGGGACCATAAATGCAAAATTTGTTGTTGTTTTTTTTTTTTTTCATTCATTTTTAAAAATATCTATAAATTACCCAAATGTTGCATATTAGAAGTGAACTTGGCAACTCTGGAAAGTAGTTCTGTTAAACACCAGGCCGTAACCATTAACTATAATTACACTCACAGTTAGCATGACTGCTCGCTAACTGCTGCCACCAAGCAAAACGCTGAGGCTTGTGGCTCAATGATGGCCAGGCACTGTGCCCAGATCTCTGGATTAGCAAGAGGTCGTCCTCGGCCTGTTTGCTGAGGAGATTTTTTTTTTCTTCTTCAGTCTGCAGTGTTTTCTTACAAGGCAATGCCATATTAGCTCATGGTGTGTTTGGTCATTTCTGGCACCTTTTTGTTTTTGGTTCATTGTAAAGATGCAGTGCTGAATTACTGCAGCTGTCAGCTTGTTTGTTGGAGCTCTTCAAAAATCAATAATACACTTTGCGGCCCACGCTGTGGAGGGAAGCGTTTCTCGACTTCATCCATATAACGCTTGGTGTTTATAATTCCTCTCGCTGCTCTGGCGCCGTTTCAGTGTCGTTTGACTCTCTAGTTGTTTCAGACCATTTGCTCAGAGTTTGATAAAAATGATTCAATTTCTACAATACTGGAATAGCATGGTTTTGATGATGGATCAAATAGATTTTATAGACATTTTATATACAGTTGATGAAATTATATGCCCCCCTGTTTATTTCCCCCTCCAATTTCTGTTTAATGCAAAGAAGATTTTTTTCAACACATTTCTAAACATAATAGTTTTAATATCCTATTGCTAATAACTGATTTCTTTTATCTTTGCCATGATGACAGTGCATAATATTTTATGATATTTTTTAAGATACTAGTATTCAATTTAAAGTGCAATTATTAAAGGCTTAACTAGGTTAATTAGACAAGTTAGGGGGCTAATAATATTGACCTTAAAATGGTTTAAAAAAAACAAAAAAAAAAACAGCTTTCATCCTAGCCGAATTAAAACAAATTAGACTTTTCCAGAAGAAAAAATTTTAGGAAAATGTTGTGGAAAATTCCTTGCTCTGTTAAACATCGTTTGAGAAATATTTAAAAAAGAAAACAAATTAACAGGTGGGCGAATTTTGACTTCAGCTGTACATATAAAAGCATGTTTGTTAAGTTTCAGTTAAGCTGGTTGAAATAATGTTTATAACCAGTATGGCAACATAAAAATGAAGCAAAATACTCGTTACAAGGTTATTACATTTTGAAATCTCAAAACAGACCAATTGTTAATACCTTTAATGGATTCCTAGGATAATTACTTCAATTTAAGATATTAATTAACTAAAAAGTAATGATTGTTATGTAATAATAGAACTTTTAGTAACGAGTAAAGTTACTTCAAAAAGTTAAGTAATAATATTTGAGTTACTTTTTTAACAGTGTAAGTTACTTTTTAGATAATTTAATTCAATTCGCTTTTAAAAAATACTTTGCTAAATGAAAAATTAGTGTAATCAAGTTGAGAGAATGAGCTCCCCGCGGGAACAGACAGAAACCAAGATGGCAAACCAAGGTGTTATTTTTAGAATGGAACACATGGAAGAAAAGGGGATGGTCTCAATGGACAGTGATTTTACTGAACTAATAAGACAAAAAAAACAAAAGTAGCAAACACATTGCTTTCATTAATCTGCATATACGGCATGGGTAGCGTCAGGAAGTTCTTAGAAGGTAACATTATTAAAAAAATTTATTTATTTATAAATTTTTTTTTTTAAAGGTAAATGAAGGTGTAGGCTATACAGTGTCATTAAATGCAGAGCTTCTCTATTTAAAAAAAAGAAAAACACCCTGCAAGTTCTGAAAGAGATCAAGCCTCAGGCAGGTATGAAAAAGTAACTCAAAAGTAACGTGACGCATTACTTTCTATAAAAAGTAACTACGCAACTAGTTACTTTTTCGGGAGTAACTCAGTATTGTAATGCATTACTTTCAAAAGTAACTTTCCCCAGCACTAATACTAACATTAATTAGTATTTTGGGGCTAGACTGTTCTCTTTATAGAGAGTCTTTTAATAGAAGTTATATAGTTATGCCATACAATATTTTTTATGAACTATTTTTAAAAACTAAAGTCAAACTGTTACCCTGGATTACATTTTAGTAGCTATGCACTTCTGTTCCTACAACATTGCGTATAAAAAGCATATTCTGATAGCGTTTACTGCACCACTGTTTAGGATGCGGCAACATATTCATCAATATTCATCAATGTTATAATTTATTCCTGTGATGCAAACGTGAATTTTCTGCATCATTACTCCAGACTTCATTATCACAAGATCCTTCTGAAATTATTCTAATGTAAACTAATATATACACTACACTCATTTTGTGCTAAACTATTATTAGTGTTTAGTTATTAATAGTGCTCATTATTTTCAGTGTTGATAACAGTTTTTACTGCTTAATGTTTCTGTGGAATCCCTGAACACATTTTTATTTTTTCATGATTTGATGATTATACATTTTATTAGGCAGATGTAAGATGATGGTAATTTACTGAAATGAAATAATTTTTTAAATATTAATTTGTAAAACTGAAATTAATAACCTTAGACT
Organism: Danio choprae; assembly: GCA_903798125.1. Lineage (NCBI taxonomy): Eukaryota > Metazoa > Chordata > Actinopteri > Cypriniformes > Danionidae > Danio > Danio choprae. Next base: position 877,733 of record CAIGQW010001014.1, read on the forward strand.
AGTATTTGATCTCAGATTGCCTCAGATTGCATTAAGACATATTTTAATAGCTTTCTTTAAACTTTAGTAGCATAAATCTGCATAATGAATATCAGTTTATTTGTTTCAGTAAATAGATTAAAAATGTCTAGTTGGATGTGTTTGCATTACTATTATTATTATTTTTCACAGAGCCTAGTAATCTTGATTATATCTGCATATTTATGTAGCTTTTGGGCTGAAATGGTTCCTCTAAAATGGAAAACTCTGTGTTGTAGATGTTTAGGGTGTAAAGTAATGTGGTTTTGTACATATCTTTAGTTTAAAGTTACAGCTCACGACATTTTTGGTACAGCATGGGGAAAATCTTTTTTTATTGTTATTATTTATTGGAAAGTGGTTTACTGAACAAATTGTGTATCTGTTTATAAATAAATGTAATTATAATAAAAATATCTTATAAAAAAATATCTAATACTGTAAATTTCTTACAAACTAGTAAAAAAAGTAAAGGCAGCAGTTAACATTGGAGCCCAAACAATTGAATACAATACAATATTTTGTAGATAGAACCAACACTAAAAAATAGGTTCAGATTTATTTAGAATTATGCATATGCAGTGAAAAATATGTGTTCAATGAGCTAAAAGACAAATGTCCCGTTTCCACTGAGTGGTACAGTTCAGTACTGTTCGGTACGCTTTTGTGTCTTTTTCCACTGCCAAAAGGTACCAAAAAGCGAACCGTACTATACCGCTTTTTGGGTACTCTTTCCAAAGCGTCTATATTTTAAATAATTAACTTGAGCTTACAGAATGACGTTAACAGCAACTTTCTGTCTAACACCAAACCTACCAAAAGGGTACCATTTGGCAGTGGCGACTGATACAGGTGAACCTTACCGTATTGAACTGAACTGTACCACTCAGTGGAAACGAGGCAAAGGTGATTTTTTTTTTCACCCTATTGAAGTACTGAAAAAAATCATTAATCAAATATTTGAATCAGAGCTCCAATACTTCTCCTGATTTGCACCTGAAGTTGAGCTGTACTGAGTGTGTGCCTGTGTTTGTGTTGTTAGCATGTGCTCTGGAGGTGCTGACCCTCTCTGAAGACCCCGGGCCTCGGCAGCTCTCAGCGGAGGAGCAGCGGCGAATGGAGGAGCAGGAGGAAAACACTTTGCGAGAGCTCCGACTCTTTCTCAGGGACGTCACAAAACGGCTTGCCACCGACAAGCGCTTCCAGATCTTCAGCAAGCCTGTGGACATTGAAGAGGTGGGTCTCTACTGCATGTCAACAGTAGGATGATTAACCCTTTATCAGGCCACGTTTCCATTTGCCAATTTTTATGCGCATTTTGAATTGGTTCTGTGAAATTAAATTGAGGTTTGTAGATCTTAGTTTCAGTCTGTTAACTATAAGCTAGCGGGCTCCAAAACAATAACAACATTTGCGTTTAGAAAATATGAAACTTTTATAAACATCCAAAGCTTGCGTGTCACTTCCACCTAAATTTATAACCACCAAAGTTCCACCAAAACTTCTAACCAATCAAATGATCTCTAGTATCTGACATGCCCCGCCCTCATCAAGACGCTTCTCATTTGCTTTTCATTTGATGCACTTGAACTCAACCACTCTCACTGGCAGAGCTGTGATAAAAATGAAACACTATTGGCTGCTTTTTTTTTTTAAAGGGGAGGAGCAACTCTGTCCTAGTCAAACTCTTCATGTTTCTGTTAGGATTATGTCAAATGTTGAAAAAAAAATGCACATGTCAAAGCATTTCAAGGGATCTTTAATTAAAACTGCAAGATGACCATAAAAAGTTAAAATGCAGATAAAATAATGTAGGCACATAATTGAGCAGGATAAACCTTTTCCACACTCACCACACTGTAAAACATATTTTAGGCTGCTTTTACACTGCAGATCCTGATGGTTAATTTTGATTTTGTGACTCTGTCCGATATTTTGACAACCCGCTTACATCATCTTTCAAAAGTGAATGGTGTCCGATGTCTGCATGCAGCCTTAGTTTATTCTAAAATACCTTGTTCAACATCAAGCCAATGTCCGTCATCAAAAATGGTTCAGTATTATTACTTTCCAGAACTGTTTTGAGCATCTGCACTCTCAAAGAGCTATATATATTATGTATTCTATATGAATTTTAAATAAAATAAAACTGA
>CAIGQW010001014.1:886352-897408 GCA_903798125.1 Danio choprae
CCATATTGTAAAATGTTACTGATATTTGCCATAATGAGTTTGAATTGAACCCAGTGGCTGATAAGTGTATCGCTAAAGTAAAAAATGCCACTTGGATTTGAAAATATGCATGATTACTGATGCAGGACTCTGTAAGTAGTAAGTTGTCATTCATTCAAAACTTAGCCCAAATTTAGTGGAAAGGTGCTCCTCAGAGAGGCAGATCGAGCACTGCTGATTTAATTTCTCCTGGGTTCATTTGTCAGTTTTTGGCACCGGCAGCCTGGGATCTTTGGGCAGGGCTTTGAAAGTCAAAATAAGTGTGTTTACACAGTCTTCCTTTCAGCCTTCCATTATACCCTTGACTGGAGTAAAGAGTGTCCTCTCACTCGCTCTAGATGGCTTAATTAGGCCCATCTTCCAATTAAGCAGCGAACTTTGCCAGATCCTGACCTCCAGTCTGTCCAGGAGTAATGAGGACTACCCAGTAACGTGCTGTCTTTCCACACACACACACACACACACACACACACACACACACACACACATACACTCACAATATGATAAAAAGCTGGTTGATTTAACGAGAGAGAGAGAGAGGAAAGGGAATAGAATGCAAATGGTAGCTCTGAGAACTTTGAGAAAACACAGTAATCCCCGTTCTCACACCGCTGTGTTTTTGTAAACAGAGACACTTTGATTGACTGCCCGTGGAGCTTCAACCTCAGAAGTATTTTTTATTTTTTTCAAATCAAAAAGCTGATGCTTAAAGTTCTCGGCCGAATCTCAATCGATTACCGTGAGCCGTTGTTTGATTAGAGCACCAAATTTTATTTCTTTTGACTGGTCGCGCCTGTGAGGCTTCTCTTCTCCTTCTTGTTGATTCCAGAATCTTCATTTATTTCTCGCCTGGAGAAAAGCATGGAGCATTGAAATTGTTGTGTTGTGAAGTTTGTAATTTAAAAGTAATTAAAACTGTTTCCGTCAGGGTAAAATAAAGCAATTAAAGTTGCTTTGTAGCACGTCAAAATTGAAAGGCATTGACAGAATTATTATTATTATAATTTGTTGCTAGAGTGGACGCTTTCAGTTTGGAATGGTTGGTTGATTCAGAATGGAAACCGTCTGGTTTTGTTCTAAAATATATTCTTATTTCTTTTGTACAGAGAATGGAACATTTTAAATGCAGCTTCAATATTAGAATAAATAAGTAATCACTTTTTTGTATGGGTACAATTGTGTAGACTAACTTGTTGCCAACACTTACAACAACACATTGAATGATTCTGTTTTTACGCCTGTATTAATCGTTGTAAAGCATTGTTCGATTGAGTTTTTTTCTTTCTCTAATAATAATTTTCCAAATAATTTTCTATTTGTTAGTATACTTGTCTGTTTAATTTATCAAATACATTTACAATTTTGAACATAAGTATAGTTCACTTAAAGAATGAAAATGATTTTCTGTCTTCTGTTGAACACAAAACAAGATATTCTGAAGAATGCTGGGAAAAAGGCAGTCATTGACATCTATAGTAGAAACAAAAGAATACTATGGGGGTCAATGGCTGTTTTTACCCCAACATTCTTCAGAATATCTTCTTTTGTGTTTAACAGAAAAAAGGATCTCAAACAGGTTTGGAACACTGAGTAAATAATGACCGAATTTTCATTTTTGTGTGTTCTATTCCTTTAATGTTACTATCTTGCTATTTATGTACAATAAAGTCTTCACTCCTTATGGTGGTTTCTGCAATATATTGTTGAATTTTACATAAACCTAATAATATAATCAATTATTATTATTATTTTTTTTTATAAAATGCACATCCCTGTTCCTAAAGGCACACCAACAGTACACATTTTCAAATATCAACTCATCAGAACTTTAGAAGAGGTTCCAAAACCTCAAATGAATGGGTCAGATAAGGGAAGACATCCAAAATATGTACTGTTGGTGTGACTCCAGGAATAAGGTTGGGTAGTAGGTATTGTAGTACTCTAATACAGTGTTTCTCAACCACGTTCCTGGAGGACCACCAGCTCTGCACATTTCCCATGTCTCCTAAACCAAACAAACCTGATTCAGATCGTCAGCTCATTAGCAGAGCCTCAAAGACCTGTAATGGGTATAACAGACAAAGGAGACATCCAAAACATGCAGTGTTGGTGGTCCTCCAGGATCATGGTTGAGCAACACTGCTCTAATACATAAAAAAAAATAAGCTGACCAAAGTTCTAGCTACAAACAAACCGTTCTGTGTTTACTAAGCTCAGCCAAACCCTCTTATCAGATGTTTCAGCTGTTGTTTGGCTTATACTTATTGAGAACTCAAAAGGATCACAGCTGTCATAAAAGTGTCATTTAGTTCACACCTATCAGTTTTTAGATGCTTGTTTGAGCCACACAATCTACAGCAGTACAAGATCTTCATTGGGGCGCTTTGCGCTTCAAAATGCGCCATACATTCTCTATTGGAGACTGATCGGGACTGCAGACAGGCCAGTCAAGTACCTGTATCCTCTTCCTTCGCAGCCAGGACATTATGATGTGTGCAGAATGTAGTTTTGCATTGTGTTGTTGAAATATGCATGCATGTCCCTGGAAAAGAAGGCAGCATATTGTGCTCCAAAATCTCTATGTACTTTTCAGCATTAATGGTGTCGTCACAGAATTGCAAGTTACCTTTGCCAAGAACACTGACACAACCCAATATCATGACAGACCCTGGCTTTTGGACTTGTTTCTGGTCAGGATGATCACAATGATCACAAACCTAATAATATAATCAATTATATTAATTGATTCACTTATTTTTTTATCATAAAAGGGTCATTTAGTTCACACTTATCCGTTTGTAGATACTTGTTTGCATAACTTGTAAAACTTGTATATTTATAACAAATCTGTACATACAATTCACCATCCAGAGCTTTTTGACTGATTGCATCTCTGTTTAATGTTTGTTGTGTTTTTCATATTTATTTCGTGTTGTCACTGTTCACTTTATGTACACTGGAAGCTTCTGTAGCCAAAACAAATTCCTTGTGTGTGTAAGCACACTTGGCAATAAAACCCATTCTGATGAAACCCGCCACACAATCTATCACTATAATTGGTGTTGTGAGTCTAGTCACTTTCCAATTGTCATTTTTCATAATTAGCAGCAGCTGTAATAGTAATCTTGGTTAATTGTGCTGCTCCCAGAAAGCTTTCTGTCAATCATCAGGAACATGACTTTTTAAAAAATATATTTATTTTTATTCACCCAGATACATTTTTTAATTGTCTGTGGCCTTACTGTCTTCTGTTGTGCTCGTTCCCAGATAAAATAATCCGCCACAGGGCCTGCAGTTTGAAGGACACTGCGCATGCCATGATCGCCTCTGAACTGGACCCCGAATTTGACCGCATGTGCGAGGAGATCAAGGAGTCCTGCAGGAAGAGAGGTGACATGACACTTCAGGCTGTCCTTAGCCCGGGGTTTCTTTGAGCTAGAATGAATCCTCAGTTTGGATATGCATTAAATGCTTGTACAACATGTGTTTGTGATCTTAAAAAAAACTAAATTGATATGAATTAGAATCTTAATTATGAAGTATAATAGGAAGTAAAAACACAGACCTTTTTAGATATTGAAACATCTATATTGAAATATAGATGTAGATGTAGAAAATAGAAAATAGATGTAGAAAATAAGACCAAATATAAAATATTTAAAACTTTAGATTTGAACAGTATAGCTATAGAAAATGGAACAAAATGTAAAATATTCAATAAATTATTATTGTTCTTTTTCAAATATTTCCCAAATAAAGTTTTATCAGAGCAAGGAATTTTTCACAGTATTTCCTATAATATTTTTTCTTCTGGAGAAAGATTTATTTGTTTTATTTTGGCTAGAATAAAAGCAGTTTTTAATTTTATTAAAACTATTTTAAGGTCAATATTATTAACTCTCTTAAACAATATTTTTTTCGATTGTCTACAGAACAAACCATCATTATACAGTGATTTGCCTAATTGCCTTAACCTTCCTAATTAACCTAGTTAAGCCTTTAAATTGCACATTAATTTTAGATATAGAAATATAAGTTATAGCTATACAATCTAAAAATCAAAATTATGAGGTATAAGTAAAAACACAGGCAATTTTAGATATAGATAAAGAAGTTATAGCTATAGAAAATAAGACCGAATATAAAACATTTAAAACTTTAGATATGAAGAACATAGCTGTAGAAAATAGAGCAAGATATAAAAATATCAAAAAAATCTTAGCTATAAAAACAAACGTTGAAAACATATAGGTGTTTCTTAGAATCTAAATTATGAAATATAATAATAAGTAAAAAACACAGACAATTTTAGATAGAGAAATATAAGTTATAGCTACAGTTAATAAGACCAAGTATAAAATATTTAAAACTTTAGATATGAAGAACATAGCTATAGAAAATAGAACAAAATATAAAAATATGGAAAAGTCTTAGCTATACAATCTAAGAATCTAAATTATGAAACATAATAAGAAGTAAAATCAGACAATTTTAGATAAAGACAGAAGTTATAGCTATAGGAAATAAAACACAATATCAAAATATTGAAAAAACAATCTTAGCTATAAAAGCAAACGTTGAAAACATATAATTGTTTCTAAGAATCTAAATTCTGAAGTATAATAGGAGGTAAAAACACAGAAAATTTTAGATATAGAAATAGAGGTTATAGCTATAGAAAATAAAACCACATTTAAAATATTTAAAACTTGTATGAAGATATGAAGAATATAGGTATTCAAAATAAAAAATCTTAGCTATACAAGCAAAGAATCTAATTTGCGAAGTACTGTATAATAAGTAGAAATATAGAAAATATATATGTGATATAGAAATAAAAGTTATAGCTATAGAAAATAAGAAAATATTTTAAACTTTAGATATGAAGAACATAGCTGTAGAAAATAGAGCAAGATATAAAAATATACAATATAAAAAATATATACAATCTAAGAATCTAAATTATGAAGTAAAATAAGAAGTAATTTTAGTAATTTTACTAATTTTAGATATATAAATAGAAGTTATAGATATAGAAAATAAAACAAAATATCAAACAAATCTTAGCTATAAAAACACGCATTGAAAACCTATAGGTGTTTCTAAGAATCTAAATTATGAAACAAGTACAAACAAAGACAATTTTAGATATAGAAATAAAAGTTATAGCTATAGAAAATAAGATATAAAATAATTAAAACTTTAGATATGAAGAATATAGATATAGAAAATAGAATATAGAAAATATAAAAAATTCTTAACTATACAAACAAACGTAAGGTGTTTCTAAAAAAAAAAAGTGCCTGGTGCATAGAGAGGAAACAGTGCTTTCTGCAGGTGGTTTGTCAAGCCCACTCACCTGCATGAACCACATTTTATATTTACTGTAAATAAATGGCTAATACGATTGTACAAAGAGTAATTGAATCAAACTATTTAATAATAATAATAATAATAATAATAATAATAATAATAATAATAATAATAATCTATTTGTATAGCACTTTTCCTATATGCATGCTCAACTCAAAGCGCTTCATAAACAAATAAATATTTAAAAAACAACATCAATATCAGGTAAAATATAAAAAAAACTGATAAACAAATACAAAAAACAAAGGTATAAGCAAATAAACAACAAATATATACTCAGATAAATGCATACATGTACACACAATTATGCATATATTTACACACACCCACACACACAGTAGTATTTACATGTGTATGTACATGCAAACAAACATACAGAATATACATGTATACATAAAATGCATATACTTCATATACTATTATATTCATATGCAATTTTAAAAAGTACGTCTTAACACGTTTTATTAAAACATGAATGCTGAGAAAATGTGATGTCTAATATACAACTTGTCTATAGCAATGCCTGTTATTTTTTGACTATTCATCTTTTTTTACATATGACAAAGTCAGTCAATGATGCCCATGCAAAAAAACCCTAATCTTTTTACTTTAATATTATTTGTTTAATTAAAACCCTATTTATTAGTAGTTTTGTTTTGAATTAAGCTCAATATTATTTAAAAAACTATATATTAATAAACACATTTATGTATGTGTACATATATTGGTATTATTCATCATTATATGCTAGCAAATAAACCAACAAGTAATCAAATGCACATGAATAATTAATTGACTTATCCTTAAGAGGTCTGTGCGGTTTCTTTTAGAATAGTATGCAAATTGGACTCCAGCCCTAGATTTCAGCATGCTCGCTTGCCCCTTATTTAACACCCATCAGCACTAACTTTTGTGTCTGGGTTTAATCCTTTAAAAGAAGTGTAATGGTTTAAAGAAAGAAAGCGACTTTTATTCAGAAAAAAAATATACTGTACTTCACATTAAATGCTTTGCAAGAGTCTTGGTGGCGATGACATCCCCTGCCACCCTTTAATCACCAGGGGGGCTTTCTTTCCGAATGATTTACCTCAGATTCCTGTAATTCGTTTCTTTTTGTGTCTGCTGTAATGAAAATCTCGCACGGCCTCCTTCTGGGCCACCCCTTGGTTCCTTTTCATTTTGCTCTGGTTCAGTGTTGAACGAATATGGTTGGGGTAAAAAAAAACAAAAAAAAAACGATCTGCTCTAGAGAAGTGCTGCTGAATATTTTATATGGTGCAGTGGAGAAGTTATGGGTATCGGTATTGTAGTGTGTAAGTTTGAGGCTGGGCTGCATCAGAATTAAAGACCACCGTCAAATGGCTTGACTTGTTTCCGATTCAATATTGATGTATTTCCTGTAAAAAAAAAAAAAAAAAAAAAAAGGAAATTGGGACTTTAAAAAAAATGACTCCCAAGTTCACACCAAATCTATGAACATGAGGCACGACTACAAAATATTGCCAGTCAGATTTATCCCCCTCATGTGTTTATAGCATTGTTCTTTTTCGCTCTTCGTTTGGAGGTAAAAAGATGTTCAAAATAAATACTTTAGCAGTGAATTAGAAATAAAAAAGAAGGTGGAGTTTCAGAGCCACACCTACTAATTATGTAATCACAAGACTACCAGTTTTTTGTCAAACAATTTAAACACCTCAAAAAATGTTTTTTGTCTATGACATCAAGCTAGTTTTTAAAAGTTTGCTTAATGTACTGTATATCAGGATATTTAGGGCCTATTAAAGTGATAGTTCACCGCAAAAAATGTAAATGTAAATCTACTCACCATAGGGTGGCACAGTGGCGCACTGGGTAGCGCTGTCACCTCACAGCAAGAAGGTCGCTGGTTTGAGCTTCGGCTGGGTCAGTTGGCATTTCTGTGTGGAGTTTGCATGTTCTCCCCGTGTTCGCGTGGGTTTCCTCCGGGTGCTCCGGTTTCCCTCACAGTCCAAATACATGCGCTATAGGTGAATTGGGTAAGCTAAATTGTTCGTAGTGTATGTGTGTGAATGAGAATGTATGGGTGTTTCCCAGTGATGGGTTGCAGGATCATACATATGAAAACATATGCTGGATAAGTTGGCGGTTCATTCCGCTGTGGCGACCTCTGATTAATAAAGAGACTAAGCTGAAAAGAAAATGAATGAATGAATAAATACTCACCATATTTTTTACCATCAAATGATTCTTTAAAAAAAATAATAAAACAAATTAATAATAATAATAAATATAAGACTGTTTGACGACATTGACTTTCATAATAGTAAAAAAACACTGTATGAAAGTTAGTGGCTACATGATTCCACCTTTCTTTAAAATATTTTTATTTTTGTGTTCAATAGAGAAAGATGCTTAAATGGATAGTTCACCCTAAATGAAAATTTACTCACCATTTACTCACCATCTAATGGTTCTAAACTTTTATGAGTTTCTTTTGTCTGTTGAACACAAAAAGAAGATATTTTGAAGAAAGCTGAAAACCTGTGACCATTGACTTCCATAGTAGGACAAACGAATTCAATGGAAGTCAGTGGTTACAGGTTTTCAGCTTTCTTCTAAAAATATTTTCTTATGTGTTTAAGAAGAAACTCATAATGGTGTGAAACAAGTAAAAGGTGAGTAAATGATGACATAATGTTCATTTTTGGGTGAACTATCTCTTTAATGGGTCACTAATATTAGGTTTTTACTGAAAAAATGTTTGAAAGAGTGTATTTTTACTACTTCAGGTTTTATGATCACTAGCATATAGATTACCCTTAATGCTAACAGACTTATTCTAAAAGCCACAAAAGCTGATTTAATGGGGTCTTTAAGAAAGTCCCAACAGTATGATAAAGCCCAATACTACAAGTCTTTATGATTTTCTGGTCTGTAAAATCCTGACTCGAATCCCTTTTTCAATGTAACTATATGATTTTTTTTTCTTCTCATGTTAGCATCTGGCAGGCTAAAATGTGATTCCTTAGAACAAGAGGATGATCCCCCTGTGAGCGACCATTTTTCTAAAATCTCCTCTGGAGGCAGCCATGTATTTTCATGTACAAAAACCCACTTATACTGTCTGAGAGGAAATGGTGTGAAACTATGAAGACATCATTTTTGTTTTTCTAAATTAAATAACTAGGCTTTTGTTTTTGCGCTGAAGCCAAACGAAATGACACAACGATTAGAAAATAATTAAGAGCTTATTTCCCTCTATTTACCAGTGAAGAGAATAATAAATCTGATTCGCTCAGCACTTTTAACACGAAAAATCTCTCTGGAAAAATAAATACACCAAGTTTCCAATTAGTTCATGCTTCTCATGTGTATTATTGACTTTTCATTCTAAGTAAGATCTTGTATTTGCAGCCATTTTACCTGCATAAATGAACATGTTAATCTTGCTTAATTGCACATCTTAATAAAAATAGTTTCCTCCCCAATTCCAGCCCTCCTTATAAAATGATATATACCACTTATTAATGATTACATACGACATTATTAGCATTCAGTGAGATTGATGTGGTTTGGAATGTGATGATCATGAAATATGAACAGAATATTGACTTGCATAGTAATTATACATGCACTGAGAATTTTAATGGGCAATGGTTTTAACACTGCTGCTGCAATCACTATAGCCAGTTCAGCGCTGAACAGGGAAAGGAGCTGTCTCTGCATATAGTGTCGAAACATTTAACCCTTTGGTAGTCTTTGTTTTTTGAAAATGTAATCATTTCAGAATCATCGGAATGGTCTAAAACATTTGGTGTGTGAACACACAAGAAAATTGAGGCCATGAATCAAGCCTGCTAAGTAGTTGTTAAAAAATAGACACTTGTGGGGAAAAAAGCAAAAATATAAACATTCAGAAAATATTTTATTTGCAAAAATACAAATTCACCATGATGCTGAAAAAAAAGTGCACAGGAGTGAAGGACACACACACCTTAACCATGTCAAAAATAAGTATTAGCTTGTCTAGATGTATATTAAAATCTACAATTCTTTACTAATGCCTAAACAACTAAGGAATTCACAATCAGCATTGTAGAGATCGTAATACTAGAACCTAGTGGTTACACTATGTCATTGCGTGTTTTTCTTTTTCTGCAGTATTTAAATGTAATGATTAAATACAAAATGATGAGAATAATTGCAAAAAATGGTCACTTTTTGGGAAAAAGAACCCCCTTTTCATTTGGTTGACTACTAGCTAGTATATAAAGAAAAATTGTATTTTCGTTTTCTTGAGTTATCCTTCTTAGCAAGCATAAACAATATATTTGTGTGTGTGTGTGTGTGTGTGTGTGTGTGTGTGTGTCTCTCTCTCTCTCTCTCTCTCTCTCTCTCTCTCTCTCTCTCTCTCTCTCTCTCTCTCTCTCTCTCTCTCTCTCTCTCTCTCTCTCTCTCTCTCTATATATTAGATTATATATAGATATAAAGATTTGTTAAAAATATAATTTTATACAATCTCATTTTAGCAAATCGTAAAATTAACCATAAAAATATTAAATCTACATATCAAAATATCTAAATATCAAATATTTGTAAATAAATACTTTAAGCAATTTGATAAATTAGTAAATTTTTTGGACCATCACAAAAAGAGTGCACAATATGACACCAATAGACAAGCTAATCCTCCACAAATTAGTACATAAAATATGACCAAAATCTAAATTTAATAATTAAATACAAAATAATGGGAATAAATGCAAAAAATGTTCACTTCCCTTTGACTAGGCTGGCTACAGGACTATAAATAAAGAATAGATGCTATTTTTTAATGTATTCCATTTCTTGGAGTATCTTTCTTAGCAAGCATGCAGCGAGAACTGTATAGAAGTTCAGTCTGATTCCTGACTAACTTTTGTTCTCTCTCTCGTTCTCACAGCCCCTCAGACAGCACCGCAGCTGCCCGTCACTCCAAGCGCTGTGGCAACCAGGAAGCCGTCAGGAGAGGAGGCGGGGTTAAGCAGCTCTCAGGGTGATGGAGTGGACAAGCACTGCAGCAGTGAGTACATGCAGAACACAACAGCAAACAACAGCCACTGTCAGGCTCTGTGCTCGCCGTGTGGCAGCTCTTAAAGGCTAGACTATTTCCAGGTGATCGAACAAGCTGTACTTTGACTCGCTGTGCTGAAACGAGCCTGGCGTGGTCTGACACTTCTCCTAACGGCTCTGGCTGTGAAAGGGGTTTTCGCAAGGGACAGTGCGATTGTGTGACGGGTTCTTGACCATTTCACCTTATTCAGAGGGCAAGTAAGGGGTCACTGTGCCCCTGATAGATGTCTGGAGTTGCAAACATGTCATTTAAAATGGTCGTTATAATAGACTGGTGGAAGTAGAGCTTGATTAGATCACTTAATATATCAAGAAATGACAGCTGATTGTATAAAAATTTTACAAATTGTATAATATATTTTTTCATGGAACTTAATGGATGAGAATCAAAAGATAAGATAATTATCAGTTTTTTCCCTGGAAAAAAAGAAATTGATTTGTTTGTTTGTTTATAGCAAAGTAAATATTGCAATTTTAAATCTGAACATGATTTATATGAACATTTATTATTATTATTATTATTATTATTATTATTATTATTATTATTATTATT
>CAIGQW010001014.1:913651-930098 GCA_903798125.1 Danio choprae
CCGGTGTGCGTACCCCGATATAAACCTATGTTTACAATACTAAAATGAATGGGGCTGCGTGGCGCATCCTTTACAATGGTTTTGCTGCGGACAGTTACAACCCTTTTTGCATCCTTGTTGAATCTCACACTGCTAGTGGTCGAAGATTTATGTTAATTTGGCAAGCTGAACTCTTGCTGTACTGTACAGGAGGCACGAAGAAAATGGATTGACAATGGTCTACAGCCAATCAGGATGCAGAACACAATGCACTGTAAAAAAAAAACAAAAAAAAAACATATTAAATTGCATTTATATATAGTTAACATTTTAATTAAGTGTTTTAGTCAGAGTTAATACAGGCTTATTACCTGCCTTTTGTTAAGATATTAACTGTATATTAGTAGCCATAAAGTATCATCTTATTTTACATCCCTGATCCTGCCCACTACTATCTTACCAAGTGTTAATAAGCAGCTAATTAGATTCTTTAATAGTCTTATACAAATTGTCAGCAGTTTTAAGGATTTAGGGACATATATTGATTTCAATCTTAACTTGCAGAGATTATCGAAAGCATTTGAAAGGAAGCCCATTTTTAATTAGGAGGTTGAATCATTAGAGTAAACAATAATATGTTTAAAATGGTGGACACAATTTTGTGGAGAGCATTTTGATTTTTAATATGACCCTGTAGTATGGTAACCAGTTGTAAACCAAGCTGAAACATTTTCAAGATTGTAAAAGAGGGAAGTAAAGTCATTGGTAAAACACAAAGAAACGTGATTCTCTATCAATGTCAATGTCATAGTTTGAGTTAATAGTGTGAATTGTGACACTGCCTTTATTTTTTGCTATTCATTCATTTTCCTTTGGCTTAGTCCCTTTATTTATCAAGGGTCACCCCAGCGGAATGAACGGCAAACTTATCCAGCATATGTTTTACGCAGCAGATGCCCTTCCGGCCACAACCCAGTACTGGGAAACACTCATACACTCTCCCATTCACACACATACACTACGGCCAATTTAGTTTATTCAATTCACCTATAGCACATGTCTTTGGACTGGGGGGGGAACCGGAGCACCCGGAGGAAACCCACGCCAACACGAGGAGAACATGCAAACTCCACACAGAAATGCCAACTGACACAGTCAGAGCTCGAACAAGTGACCTTCTTGCTGTGAGGCGACAGTGCTAACCACTGAGCCACTGTGTCACCCTATTTTTTGGTATTTTAATGCTAAGTGAATTTTATTATACCATTTATAGAGACCAGCACATATGCTAACAAAACCTGGCATTACGCTTTTCTTGTAAATACACAGTGGTTGGTTGTATGTTAATGGTCAAGCATGTAGTAAACCGACAGAGGTTACAGGTTGAGTCTACAGCAGTAACTGGACTCTTGCAGTCGCTGTGGAATAACTGTGCCCACGAGTAAAGCACTTAACCCCAGATTGCTCCAGCGGGACTGGCCCTGCAATTAGTGTGCTGGAAGTCGCTTTGCAGTGTTTGCTAAATGGCAAGCAACTAATTTGTGCCCACGGCTGCGTTTAACTTCCCTCATAGAAAATCATTGCCAGGGATAAATGTAAAACAGCGCTTTATATTAAACTGTCATTGTCTTGTGTCCAAATCTTGTGCTTGCTGTATTGATTGAAAGAACAACTTTGTTTTATTGTTTGCACAAGGTCTTACAAGTCTTGTGGGAATGATTTTTAAGAGTGATTTTCGATTTAAAGTTCATTTGCCAGGATTGCTTTTGAAGTGTAACTTTTTATTCTAAAAATATATATTTATAATAGATTAACCTAATATATTTTTTAATATACAGTAGTCAGTATTTTAAGTGGATCATCACCTTTCATCAACGTTGTCCTAAAACTATCGAACAGCACCCGTTCTTGTCCTAGGACAATTTTGAAAAACATTTTAGATTTACTTCAAATGTTGACTTCATATATACGTATATATTTATTTTTTTATTTTTTTAAATATTTTTATTTATTTAGATATTTTTTTACATTTTTAAATTAATATTATAGCTTTTTTGTAATAATAATAAAAAATAAATAAAAATATATAAAAATATATAAAGAAATATAGATTTTAATTATTTTATTTATATATATATATATATATGGGCGCACCCTTATAGATAGGGTGAGGAGCTCTGTCACCCGTGAGGAGCTCGGAGTAGAGCCGCTGCTCCTCCACATCGAGAGAAGTCAGCTGAGGTGGCTCGGGCATCTGTTTCGGATGCCTCCTGGACGCCTACCTAGGGAGGTGTTCCAGGCATGTCCCACCGGGAAGAGGCCTCGGGGAAGACCCAGGACACGCTGGAGAGACTATGTCTCTCGGCTGGCCTGGGAACGCCTCGGGATCCCCCCGGAGGAGCTGGAGGAAGTGTCTGGGGAGAGGGAAGTCTGGGGTTCTCTCCTAAGACTGCTACCCCCGCGACCCGGCCCTGGATAAGCGGTTGAAAATGAATGAATGAATGAATGAATATATATATATATATTTTTTTAAATTTGTTAATATTATTGCTTTTTATTTTGGTGTTTTGTTAATATTAAATAAAAATAAATAAATAAAAATATATACAAATATGTATAGAAATATATATTGTATTTTATTTAAGTTCATTTATATATTTTTTTAATTCGTTAATATTATATATTTTTATTTTGGTGTTTTATTAATATTAAATAAAAATAAATTATTACAAATATGTATGGACATGTATAAATGTGTATAAATATATATATAGATTTTTATTAATATTGCTGTTTTATTTTGGTATTTTTAATTTATTTATTTGTAATTGCATTGTTAAACAGATTAGTCACATTGTATTGTACACACATCATATTGTACACATCATTTTTCAAGTCATTTGAACAAGAGGGTGAATACTTGAATGTAAATATAAATATGTACAAATAAGATGATCAGAATCAGAAAGAGCTTTATTGCCAGGTATGTTTACTCATACGAGCAATTTGTTTTCGTGACAGAAGTTGAAAGTGCAACAAATTATAAAGGAATAAAAATATAATGATGCTGCGTTCACACCAGGCGCGGATGAAGTGTCAAGTGCGAGTGATTTACATGTCAAGTCGATGCAAAGATGCGGATACACATCCTGCGGCGCGATACGTGCGAATGAGGCGGTGCAAATGACGCGATTAGAGTTGAAAAATCTGAACTTTAGCGGACATGAATGAAGCGGATTTGACACTCAAAATGTTCACGCGTCTATTTATCCACGCGTGCCGCGCCTGGTGTGAACAGAATAATAATAATAATAACATAAAATAAAAAATAAGA
This sequence comes from Danio choprae, assembly GCA_903798125.1. Lineage (NCBI taxonomy): Eukaryota > Metazoa > Chordata > Actinopteri > Cypriniformes > Danionidae > Danio > Danio choprae. Next base: position 916,965 of record CAIGQW010001014.1, read on the forward strand.
ATATACAATTTTGACAAATCTATGTACAGTATATTATTATATACAATATTGCATGTATAGCTATATTATGTGCAAATAAAATGTTACGTATATGAGTTGTTGTTTATAAAAAAAATTGTGTTTGTTCCTCAATTATGATCAAGTGTTCATGAGATGGATTACTTGAGGAAAGAAACTGTTCCCTTGTCTGGCTATTCTGGTGCACAGTGCTCTGTAGCGTCGACCAAATAGTTAATGTTCAAAGAGGCAGTGTGCTTGGTGTGATGAGTCCAGAGTGATTTTGCCAGCCCTTTTGCTCACTGCAGTTCTTGGAGAGTGTAGGGAATGTTGGATCAGTGATTCGCTCAGCAGTCTGAACTATTAGACATAGTCTTTGGAGATCAGATTTGGTAGCTGAGGTGAACCAGACAGTTACTGTGCGTTCACACCGAAGGCAGCGAGAGCGTCAAAATAGCCGGAAGTCATTCATTTTCAATGGGACCTGGCTGCGCAGCGTGTCTTCGCCGGTGTGAGCGTCGAGGAGAGTTGAAATCAAGTCAACTTTATGGTAATGAGCTATGGCGTGGTTCGGCGGCAAGAAATCAGAATGTAGAAGTCCAGCGCTTGAGAGGATTCCAGAGATCACAGTCCTGTGAACTTTGGTTCTGACCACAGTTGTTCCCAAGGGTTTGAATATTGCAGTCACCAGATTTCCAGTTATTTACAATGTTTTCTTACAGGGACATAAAAAAAGTTACTGGCGAGTTACTGATGTGCATTAATGTTATATGTTTTTGTTTTTAATTTTTTACATTTTTTAAAGCAGGAATCTCATGCTAACTATAACGACAGTACAAAACAGTATTGCTGCTTCAGAATATTTCAGACATATTGGATAAGTGGAGCAAAGCCACACCACATGCAACAACTTAATCTTCTAGAGTTAAATTAATTTGATAAAAGGGCACTTAACATTTTCACGCTAGAAAGCATGTTTTTTTATGCAGGAATGTAAGTGGTTTGCTGATATACTGCAACAGCCCCTTTAAATATGAGATCAATGCAGCAAATTTTGACGTTCTCGACACCGGAGCTGTGATGCCCGATTCACACCGGGCGTGAATGTCAACCCTTCCCATTCACTTTGAATGGGGGATGTCAATTGTTGCCGAACTGAATTGTGGATCCGACGTTGCTCGCTACAGAAGTTAGGAATTTCTCAACTTTTCAAGCACCAACGGGGTCAGCTAATCAGATCGCTTTATGTAAATACCCCAGCTCAGACAGTAGCCAGTTGCGGTCTAATTTCATTGGCTGATGCTACTATGACATCTAATTTCATTGGCTGATCGCGTCAACCCCAACTTCAGACATGCCCTCTGTGAAATGTTGACGCTGTAGCCTCATGTGAATTGGGTGTGAAGACAGACAGTGTTGTTGCCAGGGCGGCCAGAGCGAACTTTGACGCTCTCGCCACCTTCGATGTGAACGTTATTGAAGTGCAGAAGATTGATTCAGTGATGGCATGGCTCGTGTGGGCCTTTTAAAAGCAAAAGACATTGGTGAGGTTTCTGTGTATTATGAACTAGGGCTGAAACATATGATCAAATTATTCGATTTAATCGATTACCAAAAGTAATCAATTAAATTTGTAGTAAACAACGCTTTGTTTAAAAAAACAAATCTATTTAACACACCACTCCCTGTCTGTATAACATTTATTTGATTTATTTGGCAGTCTGAAATGTGAATGATAAAGTAAAGTATAGAAGAATATGGAGCTATGCAGTTTTGTTTATATCAGTTCTCTTTTTACATTCCCTGACGTAGCTTTGTCATTTATAAAAACGGATCCGTCTGAACATATTTCCACTGTCTGGTCTTTTCATCGCACAATAAACAAGCATTTCAATCTTGAGAGCGAGTTTTTCTGTCAGTCTTTCTTTTGTCACTTGCGCTTTATATCATAAACCTTTGCAGCTATTAATCTCTCTCTTAAAAAAAAAAAATTATATATATATATATATATGCATCAAATCAATCAAATATGTCAGGACTTTATTATAAGAGCTAACTGTTTGGCATGAGGAATTAATGTTCTGCGTTTGACTCATTAAAATCAAATGGACATTTCTGAGCATGCTTTAAAACCCCCAAGATTGTGTTCTTTGCAAATTTCTCTTCCGATCTTTCCAGCAATTTACAGCTGGAAATGGGAAAAATTTGCAGAGCTACGTCAGGGAGTCATCTGATGAATTATGAAATTTTATTAATCTGTCAGGGTGATATTGATCCAACTAGGCAACTCGCCACAGTCGTTAAACCACAAATAACTTTTGTTGACACCCTTTCCCCATCGTTCTTGCTATTTAAAGTCAGCCGAGGCTTCATCATGCTGATCTACCGTGGGTTTTTCTTTTTCTTTTTTGCACAAGCAACTTTTGGATCATTTAGTTGTCGTTTCTCTCATGCATTGGCTAATTCATTTAGATGAACTGTTTAATGAGTGCAGTACAAAGACAACATTTAAGTTGAGCAACTCTTCTGTTATGATTTGTGTTGGAGCCTATGGCCTGAATAATATATAACTTATATTGCGTTGGGGCTTCGCGCTTAGTCCTGGGAAATCTTGCCGGCCCCAAATTGCGCGTGAAGTGCGTCTGCGCTCCCCTTTAGAGTTCAGTTGCTTTCCCTAATATGTGGACTAATTGACTTAATTATGTAAATAGTGCGTCTCAAAGTAAAAGACTTCAGCATTTAGGGCCCTAGAATGATCATTTCGAGCTCCCAGGTTTGAATGTGGAATCGAAATGATTAACTTAGTTTTGAAGCTGCTTTAGATTTAGTTAGGTGTTTTGCATTAATAAAAAAAAGGAAGTTTATTATATCTACATTTTTTTGTTTTTTTTGTGGATAGTGTTTCTTAGATGAAAAGGTCTGTGAATGCAGATTTAAAGGGAACGTTCATAAGAAAATAAATATTTGTTATTATTGTACTTGTATTATTGTACATTTGTTTTTTTAAATCCAGTGTGTCCACGAGGTTTTAAAGTCGATGAGTCAATTTAGAGAAATTTAAGACCCTTAAAAAGTATTTAAAAATCTTAAATGCCATTTAATTTTGTATCATTTTTGATTGTACAATGTGTAGTTGTATGCTAAAGTTTGCCTGAATTTAACCTGCAAATATTGGGCTGCAGTGTAGTTTATGTTATCGATAAAATCCTGCTAGATTCGATATCGCACTGCTTTGTTTACAGCCGTAACCAAGGCAACACTATTCCTGCAGTTCTATAGGCGCCACCTGCTGCATTAGCATTTTTATTTACTATATGAACAATGTTTTAGTTTAGGATGAGTTTCTTACAATCAGTATTTAGTTAATATAATGTAAATTAACATGTTGCCAATGTTACAGGTTAAAACCTAAAGTGGCAATATGGGAATGTATAGAAAGAGTCTTAAAAAGGTCTTAAAAGGTATTGAATTTCACTCTCTGATTCTGGTATATACCATGTAATTGGAAGACATACTCTTTGAAAACTCTTTGAGATATATATATATATATATATATATATATATAAGTAATAATAATACCTGTGGCTCTTGATGATGCAGTGAGATTTTATGAAGTGTAAATAATGTGACGTTTCTTGCACAAACTAAACATTCACCTTATAAGACCTTCAGTTCATTGTCAGCAGCCACGTGTTAATTTTGTGTTACCGTTTTATGTTGTTGTTGTTTTTTTGTTTGTTTTTTTACTAAAGTGATCAGTGGATCTCAGATATATATTTTTTTAAAGTGCTGTTTAACTGAGCAAAGATGTTTTTAACAGTATTTAAATTTTATTTATTTATTTTTCTTGGCTGAAATAAAAGTTAATCCTTTAATATGCACTTAAGCTGAATACTAGTATCATGCAAAATCTGTAGAAAAATATTATGTACTGTCATCATGGCAAAGGCAAAAGATATTAGTTATTAGAAAATATCTTGTTACTAAACTTTAAACTTTATGCTCTGTTAAACATCACTTGGTGAATATTAGAAAAAGAATTCAAATTTCACAGGAGGGCTGATAATCTTGCCTTCAATTGTATATTCACGTAGATGACCTGTTCTTATTTATTAAACTACCGTTTGTTTGTCTGTTTGTTTATTTGTTTATTTATTTCTATATATATTTATTTGTGTGTGCCTTGTACAACTGTTCCCTTCTCGATGTGCATTTTCTGGAACGAAGCCCTTTTGACTAACCGATTATTAAACTAGTTATGTTTGAACCAAGGCCAAATTCTGGGGAATTGCTTTTTCTTGTCAAGCGCTTGTGTTTGAGGGTCTTTATGTATTGTCTCCTCTGTATTATAGTGCTGTAGAACCAACAGCAGACTGTTATTTGAGCTCGGAGTGTTCTGTTGTGAGCTGAGAATAGATGTACTTTAGTACCTTTCAGACCGTGTTTTGGTGAGGAATGAACCATTACGTCGTTTTCAGGAGTTCTTTGTCACGGATGAGTGTCTGTAGATTGCATGAAAATGTTTTTTTTTTCTGGGTGAACTGTTAAAATGTGTGTGAAGGACACTACAATTCTCAAAGGAAAGTTGAACATTCAAGAGGGGTCAGTCAAGATGACTTCTTGTGTGGACAGTTTTTTTGTTTTTTTTTAACCGTGTATCTAGTTGGAGTGTAAGGGAAGACAAGAAAAGAAAGTCTCATGAATCATTAAACTCTACTCTAAGAAAAGTCCATAAAGTATGGCTCAATTCACTATAATAAAATAATATTCCTTCATTATTTTTAATAATAGATTTGCTCATATTTTGAGTTGATAGTTGTATAACAGAAGATTTGACAGGGCTGAAAACCTGTTAACATCACCATAAAATTCAGAAATTTCCATAAATTGAACGTTAAAGGTGCATTAATATTAGATATGTTGCATTCATTTAATTAACCAGTGCTATACCAGAACTGTTAAAAGTAAAAGCCTGTATTTAGACCACAATAATTCATTAGTATGGTGTAAAGCCTCCTTTTGTGGCCAATACAGCATAAGTTAATCTTGGGAATGACAGATAAAAGTCCTGCACAGTGGCCAGAGGGATTTTAAGCCATTCTTCTTGCAGAGTAGTGGCCAGGTCACTATGTGATGCTGGTGAAGGAAAACGCTTCCTGACTCGCTCCTTTAAAACACTCCAAAGTGACTCAATAATGTTTAGATTAGGTGACTGTGGAGGCCATGGAAGATGTTCAACTTTTTCTTCATGTTCATCAAATCACTCTGTCATTAGTCTTGCTGTGTGTATTGGTGCATTATCATCCTGATACGCAGTGCTGCCTTCAGGATACAATGTTTGAAACCATGTGCACCCAATGGTTTCAAACATTGTATCCTGAAGGCGGTCATAGCATTCCCTAGACCAGGGGTGTCAAACTCTGTCTCAGCCCTGCACAGTTTAGTTCCAAAGACTCAATTAGTTTGATCAGGTTTGTTTAATTAGGGTTGGAACTAAACTGTGCAGAGGTGTGGTCCTCCAGGAACTAAGTTTGACACCCCTGGGAATGCTATGATATTGCAGCCCAGACCATCACTGATCCACCCCTATGCTTCACTTTGTGCATGCAACAGCCTAGGTGGTACACTTCTTTGGGGCTTTTCCACACCGTAACTCTTCCATTTGGCCAATTTAGCCATGAAACCTCTAACACTAAATTGGCCAGTGTTTCAGTTTCATTGTCCAACCCCTGTATGTGTATATATCACACAAATTTTCACAAAGATTGAAAGCATATTTCACGTTGCATAATATTTTTTGTAAATTGCATGCGTGAAGTGCTAACAAGCATGTGTCATTTTGCAAAGATTAAATGTCTGATATTCAGATATGCTGTATGATTTAGTTGTACATTATTTCCATTATAAATAATAGTTGCCATTGAAGGTCAAACACGTAATTGCTGCAATATAAAGCTTTTTCCTCTGAAGTCTCTCTATGGCCTGTCATGTTGGCCTTGTTCTTTACATCAAGAGACTATCATATAAGATCTTATTGCTGGAGATTAGTGGGAGCTCATGTTTGCCATCATTAATGACACATGGACATTGCTTTACCTCTCTCTGGGGGTTATGGGACTTCATGAATACAGGCCTTAATGCTCTCATTATCTTTATGAAGACACCTTCATTTATCCCCTGCAGCACATTTGCGCATTAGATATGAGAGACGAGCAGGTTTCTTTCTTACACTAATGCAATGTAATTTTGTACAGAAATTTTTTTGGCCCAAAAAAAGCACGAGTCTTTTGTGACTTGTAATTGCTATTTTCGTTGGGTGTTCTGCCACCTTGTTAGCAGATCTAGTTTCTCTTGGCAAATGAGGTTTTGGCTGAGTGGGTTTTATTTCCTGATAGAAGCAACATCACATTTAATGATTAAATATGTTCAGGCCTTGCCCGTTGATTAGCCCAAATGCAAAAAGAAATAATGAATTCACACATGGTGAAAACTAGCTTTTCCAAAAATATTTTATATTCGGAAGTGTGGTTAAATTTGTCTGTAATGTAATTTTTCTTTCTGTATGTCAAAAAGAATAAATTAGTAGTTTGTATGGTAGCATGGAAAGGTTTGGTCGATTATTTATTTATTTTCTGTTTATTTTTTCTGTAAAACTATTTAAACTATTATCAACACTTTAGCTATCTCTGTCCCAGGTGGGACATTTATCAGTACATGCATACAAGCATACATACTAGGGCAGCACAATAATGGAAAAATATGCAATATTGTTGTTGAGTATTGTGATAATGATATTTCTTATGATATAATAGTTCCGTAGAAGAAAATGTTATTTTTATTAGGTGTGTTTTAAAATCATTTATTTGTTTAATGCTATTAAAATAAACAGGTAAATGTTTTTTTCAGGTCTAATTAATTCTAGTTCAGACTATAACTGTTAAGCTGTTAATTGTTCTTGTTAAGCTGCTTTGACACAATCTACATTGTAAAAAGCGCTATATAAATAAACTTGAATTGAATTGAATTGAACTATAAAACAGTGTCAAGGTGCAAATATTTACTCTTTAAAACACTATCTAAAAACCTCAGCACATATTCTGACTCTGATTGGCTGTTGTTATTTTCCCCTTTTGTCTTGAATCTGCCATAATTGTTTAATTTGATCCATAGGTTCATTTTTGGGCCACTCCAGCCAATAGCAGAACACTGCAGAACAATACTGGGGAGGTAGAGCTAAAGATAGTGAGGCCCCATCTGATTGGTCAAATTTAGATAAACATGCAGTGCATAAAATCAATATAATTTATCACATGTCTGTCATAGGCAATATTACAAATATTATATAATATATCATTATTATTTATATAATATATAAATAATATTATCACGACAATGATAATTTTGTAATATATATTGTGCAGTATATCAGTTTTAAGTCTGAACTCAAAGTCTCACCTTGTGTGTGTGTTTGTATATATTAAAAAATTACATTGTTAAATTAACAGCACTATTTTTAATGAATTTGTTCGTTCGTTTTTATTTATCAATTTTCTTGCTCTCCCTAAAAGATCATTTTCAACTCTCGAAAACGCTCTCCCAGTCTGTGGGTAGTTATTTATGTAGCCTGATGGTGGTCGTTCATCTCAAACGCTGCAGGAAAACATGCACCGCACAGCTGACCTTTGATTGATTCATCCACACTGAATCGTTTAGACTGCTACACTGAATATTTCACCTGTTCTTCTTTATTGAATCAGTCGTTTGTCATTCCCCATTGCAGACCGAGACAAAAAAACCCACTCTTTAAAAGCACGTTGGATCTGACCTGACCTACGATTGCCATGGTTTTGATGTTTAATTCATATATCCTACCCATAAAAATTTCAGCTGCAACCAAAATCCTTAGCAGCGGATGGATCTGATCTGTTGACATTCATCTAAGGTTAACCGACAGAAGTTCCTCTCACCGTTTGAGTCCTTTGTCGGGTTTTACGGCCCAAAAATAACACAAGTCCCTGTTGGATGTAATCTCATCTGACCGCGCTTGAGCTCCAGAGTAAAGTTGAGCTTTTGAAATATGCCATAGAAGGTACATTTAACCATCCCACCTGTGGTTTCCTCCATCATACTGCTTTTGTTTACCTTCTCTTTCTGTGGATTTCTTTCTCTAAAGAGCCAGATAAATGATTCAGAGCCTCATCATTCAAACCAGACGCTGCTTCTCTCGCCCTCAATGATCTCATTCCCTGGGCTTCAGGTAATCACAATCCCAGCTTGGTATTAATCCGAATTTCACGGCCTCCTAATGGTGTCCATTAAAAGCAGGCTCTGTAGACGATGTGCCCAGTCTATCATGCGGTTCTACATAAACCTCACTGAGGAATCTAAGCATCCAGCGCAGCGGTTGGTGACGAACCCCAGCCGGCTAGCCCGAGTGATTACGATATATCTGAAGTCGAAATGCTATCGGCGAAAAGACTTCATTCCCACTTTTTTTTTTTTTTGCCTCTTAACAGTAGATCTAATCAGAGTGGAAGTGGCTTCTATCCTTATCACCAGAAGAGCATTTTCCATGAGCGCCCAAGTCCAATAAATAAGCTCTTTTCCCAGTAGCCCACTGGCCAATTCTAACATGTCGAAAGTGGTTGGTAAAGATGGGGAAGGGAAGTAGATATGGAGTTTTGGAAGTAAAAAAAAAAATCCAATTAATGTTTTTCCATAGATGAAGTGATTTTTAAAGGTAACTTAAAGCCTTTAGAAACAGTCCTACTCTGAGCTTTGAGGTTTATCAATAACATGTTTCTGTTGAAGCCCCATATTATTTCATCTTCTTTTCATCAATGGGATATTTGGTGAAAAACGGCATGACTCGTGATTATGCAAAGGAATCTAATCAGAAAGCTTAAACAAATCACACCAAGAACATAATGTACTCCCATTAATACAAATCATTGCAAATGATCCATTTTTTATGCTCTTTTATGCATTACAAATATGATTACAGCAAACATTTTACATTTGTTTGCAATGCCACAGTTGTATAGTCATGAAAAATCTTGTCTTGTCTTTTTTCACTATTTCTTTTCATGCATTTTCCTTCAGCTTAGTCCCTTATTTATCAGGGGTTGCCACAGCAGAATGAACCGCCAGCTATTCCAGCATATGTTTTACTCAGCGAATGCCCTTCTAGCCGCAACCCAGTACTGGGAAACACTCATACACACTCGCATTCACACACACACACACACACACACACACTCATACACTACGACCTGTTTAGTTTATTTAATTCACCTATAGCGCATGTCTTTGGACTCTGGGGTAAACCGGAGCACCTGAGGAAACCCACGCCAACACGGGGAGAACATGCAAACTCCTCCACACAGAAATGCCCACTGGCCAGGCCGGGACTTGAACCAGCAACCTTCTTGCTGTGAGGCAATAGTGCTAACTAGTGTGGTGTGAATTGGCTTTTACACCAGATGCAGATTCATTTTAACGGCTTGTGCTGTGCAAGAGCGTAATGTTTCTTATGTTTTATAAGTGCTTATGCACGTGCCATGGTCAATGTTTAAAATAGCTCGATATTCAACTCATGGTCCCATATCCCATAACTATCTTGTGTGTAAACCGCACATGCTCACCAGAAAATCAGAATCTTTTTAAATGTGTCGGTAGGACATTCACTTAAAAAAAGAAATCACGTTTGTGTTTGTTCAATGACATGGTCATGACAACTTGGTAGACTGACTCCTCGTTCACTGTCAATACAGTTTTATTATTTATAAAATGTGCTTATTTTATTGTCTCTTTTTAAAGTCAGTATAATTTATTGAGTTAAAAAAATACAAAATGACTTTAGTTTAATAAAATAATAAGTAATTATTATCAAGCATTTTTGGTTTTTGGACATCAAGTACTACCAGAATTTTTGGTTTCAGCCCAAAATATTAATTTCAGTGCATCTCTAATTATAATAATTACATTGTTGGCCAGTAGGTGCTGTCATTCATTCACACCAGTATCATTTTTTTTTTTTTACAAAAAAATTATTATTTTATAAATCAACTGCAGCAGTTAACATTGTCTCAATGTATACAATAATTTTTTTTATTCATAACAATTGAGAGAATCTAGATTGAACACATCGAATCGAACACAAAAAATCTGAAGTTTGCAGTTTATCCTGAATCATCAAACGTAACGTTCATATGTATCTTGCTCTAAATGTGTGCATAATCAACAACATTATTTCAATTGTTTTATATATTAATCCATGGCTTCATTTATGTCCTTCACAAAGCATATTGTACTTTGTTCCCTCTTTAAAATTTGCAATGCCATCTTATAACTTTGTCTTCTTCAAATCACGTTGTGGTTCACTAAATAGTTGGTCAGTCTGGGTCATCACTCACTTCAGCAAAGCCTCCTTTTGTTGGAGAAATACTTATTGAATCAGGACCGTCGAAAGTACACAGGCCCGGTTGCACCTTATAGGCTTTACAAAATCTGAAAAGCCTCCATCGAGAGCTGCTTTTTCCACACCGTTTGGCTTGGCAGACGCAACCCCCCGATAAGGCGCCAAAAAGCTCCCACATCATTTTGACTCTCGTCCAGTTCTGAGGGATGGACTGACCTTTGCTGTCATGACACCTGTGCTTACTGGACCTTCAGGCTAAGCAGGCTACTCGCTATAACACGGATGATCTCATTTCCAGGGCTAAAGCCAACGAGTCATCCGCTAGCGTAGCAGATAGCCGTTTCATCCATATGAGATGGAGCTTTTCTTTAAAAAGTGGTTTGAAGTTGTGTCTATTTTCAGCGGATCTATATTTTACAGTTGTCACAACATGCATTGAAATTGTCAAACGTGCACTTCTATACAGTTGAAGACAAAATGATTAGCCCTCCAAATATTTCCCAAATGATGTTTAACAGAGCAAGGGATTTTTCACAGTATTTCCTATAATATTTTTTCTTTCAGAGAAAGTCTTATTTGTTTTATTCCAGCTAGAATAAAAGCGGTTTAGAATTTTTCAAAAAAAGCATTTTAAGGTCAATATTATTAGACCCCTTAAGCAAGGTTTTTTTTAATTGTCTACAGAACAAACTAACATACCAGGGTGTCTGCAGGGTCTTAAAAAGTGTCAATGTCTTAAATTTCAAAAACTAAATTTTAGGCCTTAAAAAGTCTTAAATTCACAAAAATGTTGTTAAATAATTGTAAATGAGTCTTAATGTTCCTTTGTCCATGTCCAACATACATCCAATCACCAACAATCCATCACAAAAGAACTTTTAACAAAACTCAATACACTGAAAATATATACAGGGTGGTTAATAATTCTGACTTCAACTGTAGAGTACTTATCCATAGGCGTTTCCTGGGGAAAAAAGCCGGTGAAACTGTGGAGATGAATTACCGCCAACATGCCTGTGTTCATCTTCGCAGTGGACAAAGGAAGCTTTTGACTGATCTACTTCATTTCCAAAGGCGTAGACTGAATCATTGATCGATCCGCAGACCTCATTAAGCACCCGCACTGCATGACAAAGGCCAGAGTGACTAACTGTGTCCTCTCACAAGTCTGACCCTGGCCATATCTCTCTCTTTCACTCTTTCTTTCACGTTGTCTTTTCTAACCTCTTGATTTCTCACCTTTCTGACTTCTAGAGGTTGACATATCGGGCTAATGGCTAATTTTTTTTCTTTATAAAACATTAGTTCTGCTGAAAATCAGAGTTATCCATGGAGGCAGCATTTGGGATGATTTTTTATTTTTATTTTTTGCCATAGTGTTATATGTTATTAGGGGTTTTAAAAGATAACATTTTTATAGCAGTGACCTGAGCTCATGATCAAGGTATTCCTAATGTTTAAAATGTATTCATTCATTTTCTTTTCGGCTTAGTCCCTTTATTAATCTGGGGTCGCCACAGCGGAATGAACTGCAAACTTATCGAGCATGTGTTTTACGCAGCGCATGCCGTTCCAGCTGCAACCCATCACTGGGAAACACCCATACACTCCCATTCACACACACATAAACTACGGACAATGTAGCTTACCCAATTCTCTTATAGCGCATGTCTTTGGACTTGTGGGGGAAACCGGAGCACCTGGAGGAAACCCACGTGAACATGGGAGAACATGCAAACTCCACACAAAAATTCCAACTGACCCAGCTGAGGCTCGAACCAGCGACCTTCTTGCTGTGAGGCGACAGCGCTACCCACTGCACCACCGCGCTGCCCTTTTTTAAAAATTATGATTTAAAAATGTTACTGTCATTATTACTATCATTACTATTATTGTTATCATTCCCCACCACTGATTGTTCTGTTATTTTGTTCTATCTATTATATGTTCTATTTCTATTCATAGCATTCTTGCTTCATTTTTTGAATTGTGTGTATATACGAGCAATATCACACTTGTAGCAGTACGATCTGGCTGTATGGCAGCCGTGCGTTGGCTCGAGGCCGAAGGCCGAGTGCCTTAGTGTCCCACCAGTGACGATATACAGCCATAATGCACTGCTACGAGTGTGATATTGCATTTATACAACAGTTCGACGGCATAATAATGTATATAAAAAAGAAAATCAAACACAGAGAGTCTCAAAAACCCCTTTGTAAGAGGAACTACTTTCTTCCGCCATTTATTCACATCTGTAGCTGACGGTCAGAACAGCAAAAAACCATTGCTACTTCACAACCGTCCCTTTAGAGCTAGTATTTGAATGATTCTCTAGCATAAAGTCTAAAATGATGCCAAAACAGGTGATTTTGTTCACATTTTAAGATTATAAGGCTGAACGACATGAAATGTCATCAGTCTACAGAGATTTCCCAGTATTTCTCTGTTGCAATTGGGAGATCACAATAATTAACCCCGAAAAAAACAAAGCAAAGCAAACACTACCAGATTACTATGGTATAAACACAGCACTACAACATACAAAAAAGAGATCGACTTAGAATGTCGCTTACCTGTTGTATAATGATTTGTTCATCTGTAGTTTGAAATTTCTGCTGAAAAAATGCTTTTTCTCCCCTAAGGACTTCTTATGCGGTCTCTGTGGCCATCTTGTGGCAGAGCGTCAACCGTCTTTGCTCTGCTCAGTGTGTATATAT
>CAIGQW010001014.1:930198-972267 GCA_903798125.1 Danio choprae
TTTTTTTAATTTATTTATTTATTTTTTTAACTGAAGATGCTACTGGATATTCAGCAAATCAGTTTAAATCAGTTTATCAAGATAATGAACATGCACAGTACTAATATTGTGAGCACTTTAAAATACAGTGAATAATTACTTATTATTTGAACTTCATTTTCACATGTTAATCTAGCCAACTACATGCTAAAATATTGGTTTGAAAATTGTATGATATTTTTTAGGGCTGTTGTGTATGTTAACACTACAATAAGGCGTTGGTAGTTAACACTAAACTAAACTCTCAATAAAAACTACAGAAGCGTTTATTACCCTTAGTTAATGGCTATTAACACATTAAAATCCTAGTCGTAATCCAATTACAAGCCATAATCTTTTCATTAAGTTGAGTTAATAACTAATGAAATACAGTTGTGCTTTTTTTAAAACTAATATTAACCTGGAATCTACAAATCGCTTTTTCTCACTGATGATTTTAATCTCCTAACTAACATTTACTAATAAAATGTTATTGTATAAGTGTGACCTATGTTGGTAACTGCTCCCATTACAATGATGCATGAAATAAGTGTTGCTAATATGCGAGTCACTTAATTCTTAAGTTAATTTACGTAGGCTAACATAATATCCAATAGTGCAATTTGCAGTAGGGTGTTAATGACAAACAACCCTGTGGTTTTCTCGCAGTATCGAAAATGGGTAAACGAAAATTCCAGTATCGTGGCAACACTACCTTGTATATTGATGAAAGCTTCATGAACAAGAAAACTGAAACTGTTATAAGCCTAGATGCAACATTTTTAGGTATGTCGGAGTCAATTTTTTGTTTTATTTGGTTTAAAATTATTGAAGTGAAATTGCTGCTGTCTTAATGTATTCATAAATGTATGCTGTCTAAATGTATTCATAATAACGAAATATTCAATTCCTCAACTATTAGTTTAGGTAATAGCTTGTAATAGTAGTTTAATGTCTTGTGATTACTTGATTTTGGCCACCATACAAATTCCTGGTGAAAATGGCTGAAGGGAAAATGTAATTCCCAGGGACCGGCTTGGTAGCGTTCCTGTAACTACCCAGTGAAAAAGCCTGTTATGATGCTGCGTTAGTAATTTATTCACAACAAGTTGAATCTAAGTAGTTTAACTATGTTTGGATACGTTTTTCAACATAGTTTCTTAAAGTTTGCTAAGTCCATTAAATTAGTTTGTGATTCACTATATTTTTGGTTGCTGGAGTGCTTCTTAACTTTGCCATATTTGAGTGTTTAGTAAAAGTTATCAAAATCAATACCTTTGTTTAGCTTTAGCATTTGCCTCAGACAGATTTGCACTAGTAAATAATGGACAAAGTAGTATGTTCCTGCTTGAATAGTAGTGAAACTCAGACTCTCTGCATTAATCATTTAATTCCCAGGGACCAGCTTGGTAGCTAGTTCGTATAACTACCCAGTGAAAAAGCCTGTTAAGATGCAGCATTAGTAATTTCTTCACAACAAGTTGAATCTAAGTAGGTTAACCATGGTTGGATATGTTTCTTAAAGTTTGCAAAGTTCATTAAATTAGTTTGTGATTCGCTATATTTTTGGTTGCTGCATTACTCTTGAACTTTTCCATAATTGAGTGTTTATTGAAAGTATGAAAATCGATATCTTTGTTTAGCTTTAGCCTTAGCTTTTGCCTCAGACAGTTTTGCACTGGTAAATAATGGACATAGTGGTATGTTATTGCGTGAATAGTAGTGAAACTCCGACTCTCTGTATCAAGCATTTAATTCCCAGAGACCAGCTTGCTATCCATTTCCTATAACTGAGTTTCTTTAACTACCCAGTGAAAAAGCCTGTTATGATGCTGCGTTAGTAATTTATTCACAACAAGTTGAATCTAAGTAGTTTAACCATGTTTGGATACGTTTTCAACATAGTTTCTTAAAGTTTGCTAAGTCCATTAAATTAGTTTGTGATTCACTGTATTTTTGGTTGCTGGAGTGCTTCTTAACTTTGCCATATTTGAGTGTTTAGTGAAAGTTATCAAAATCAATACCTTTGTTTAGCTTTAGCATTTGCCTCAGACAGATTTGCACTGGTAAATAATGGACAAAGTGGTATGTTCCTGCTTGAATAGTAGTAAAAGTTGGACTCTCCTTATCAATTGGTGTCCTGAAGCTGACTTTCCTTCGCTTTCCTCCATTTACCTCAGATCTGATTCACACGGCTTTCTCCTGCTCACTATTAAACGTTTAATAACATTCACAGCGTGGCTCACCTACACAGCTACGCAGGAATTTTAAATAAATCTAGGAATTAGTGTCGTTGTAAGGCCACGTGTTTCACAGTGAACTGCTGGAATAATGAGCTGCTCTGGGGGAAAAGTAGATCTTGCCTGGATTTAAAGGAGCCATATTGAACCTTTTGCAGCATGTTGTATTTTATCCCCAGAAGTTCTCTTATTATGTTAGTCAAGGTTATTTATGGTAACAATTGATCCTCATCTTGTTCAGTGCTTTGTAGCAGGAAACAAAAAACACAAGATAAAGCCTGAACTGTTTTTTCTACAATTTTATTTAATTGTTTTTATATTAAATATTTAATTTTATTTTATTCATTTGTTTAACTAAGATGGGGTTCCTTTTCACTATATTAAATATTTGATTTTAATTCATTTTATTTATTTTTATTTAATAATAATATGATAGTAATTCATTTTAATTTACCAGGTATGGCCCAAATTAAATTCAATATTTTATTTTATATATTTTTTTAATAAATATTTAATTTAATGCTATTTAATTTTATTTTATTAAACCAGGATTATTTTATTTGCACTGTGACCTTTTATTTTATTTTATTTATTTTATTTTATTTTATTTGTTTAATTTTATTTTTTTAATCCAGTAATTATAATAGTAATAATAACAATAATAATATGATAGTAATTCATCTTAATTTACTTGGTATGGACTAAATTAAATTAAATATACATGTTTTATATTAAATATTTTATTATTATTGTTGTTGTTATTATTATTATTATTATTATTATTATTATTTATTTATACGTTTTTTTATTTATATCTTTTATAATCTTGTTGATTTTGGCTTCTGGACTGCTTTGCTTATTCTGCCTCTGGACTGCTTTGGTCATCATGGCTCTAAACTGCTTGGCCCCTTAATTGCTGCTTGCAGCTATATTTTCTGTATATTTTTAGTGCTTTGTCACTAAATGCTTTAAAAACCAAGGAACTAATTATTAGTAGGGAAGGCCAGCCTATATTTCATCCAGTTATTTTAAAGAGTCAACACGGAGACCTTAAAATTAAAAATTAAATAGTTTTAATGTTAGTAAGGGTATTCTGAGGAAAGCTTACCAGTCTGCTTGAAAGTATAATCTCCTATAATATTTCTTGCTGGTACGGAAATCTTGGAGCTAGAAGCAAGTATAAACTTGCAAAGATTGTTAACACAGCTGGTAAGATCATTTTGGACCCCCAGAAGCAGCTTGTGGAACTGTATATAAACCAGACCAGACGGAAAGCCTCAAAGATAGTTCAGGACTCCACTCATCCTCTTTATTATGAATTAGAAAAGCTTCCTTCTGGTAGACGATACAGAGTACCCCCAGCAAAATCAAATATTTGTAAGAAATCTTTTTAAGAAATACCTTCTGCTATTACTATATTGAACAAATGACCATGAAGTAGTTTGCATGTTAATCTGTGGTTTCATAGACAAGGTTGTGTGTTGGTAATCTGTGGTGTAGGAAGCTTTGTGTTTGACGAATTTCAAATTTTCACATGTGTAGACAATAAAGATTTCGAACTCTTATTATAGCTTACTTAAAATGCACGTTTATATTTCTAAACGCACAGTTTAGTTTTGCGGTGCATTTTTAATAAATGGTCTGGATGGGCTGAACACATCAATCACCAATTTCAAAATGCCAAGAACGCATAGAAAAGTATTTAGAGCGTGTCCTTCATCTGTATGCTCAGTAAAGTTGCTTATCAGTTGTTTTTTTTTAGTTGAGCCTCAGTACGTGTTCATTTTCATCCTTTGTTTCTTTCATCCGTCCGGTTCACCTGCTCATTACGTTCAACCAGCGAGTGACGTTTACAGACAGTTGCATCATGGAAGTAATCATGGAAAGAGTGTCCCTACAAGGCGGACCTAAAAGTGACTGCTGTATTGTTCGCCTGCTATCGCGCAGTTTAATAAATGTAAGATAAGGTGGTGTTTTGGCAGGTAGTGGTTAGGGGGGGTGCGCGGCTAAATATTCCTGGCGCCACATGAAATATGCATGCAGTGGCAGTTTTAATTATTACAAAGTGCTGAGCTATTCCAAGAAGAGCATTTACACACACACACACACACACACACACACACACACACACACACACACAGTTTTTATATCAAGCGTCTGGGACTGTGTGTTCATGCTTCAACAATTCCCATGCATTATTTAAAAGTGG
This sequence comes from Danio choprae, assembly GCA_903798125.1. Classification (NCBI taxonomy): domain Eukaryota; kingdom Metazoa; phylum Chordata; class Actinopteri; order Cypriniformes; family Danionidae; genus Danio; species Danio choprae. Next base: position 934,666 of record CAIGQW010001014.1, read on the forward strand.
GAAGACTGGGGAATGACAACTTTTTTTTATTTTTTCTGGCCAGCACTGGGCTCCTGTCGGATAATGACCACCGAATCCACTTGACACTTGCACACTGCTGACCTCTGACCTCTCTCTGGCTCCTTCTTTAATGGCCAAAGGGACATCTGTGGATTCCCAGGATGTGTTTTTGCAGCTTTCTTATATTGAGACCTCAAATGGCTAATTAAAATAAATTACAATATTTGAATTATTTATATAGTTTCTGTTAGAGGATGGAGCACAACTTTCTTTTTTATTTCATATTTCTGAATTTTATACTTTTATTTATCTACTTTAAAAAATTTTTTTGGATGTACTGGTTGAGGGAAACATCATGTCGGGCATTCCTTTAAGCATGCTATCTAAAAGCATTTGATGGGATACTTCTAGACTGCAGTGTTTTTGTTTTAATATTTTGGATAACTTAAGTTATTAGTTATGGATAGGTAGACATGGAGACAAATAGAATGATGCTGTAGATAAAATATAGATAATCTCAAAATGTTATTATTTGATTTTTTTTTAATTATTTGTATTTATTAATTTATTTATTATTATTTTGTTTTACTATTTAATTATCATTTCTTTTATTAAATCTATTGTATTTTGTTGTTTGATTTGATTTGATTATTTATTTATTTAATTTTATTTTATTTTGCAGGCCGGTTGACAGATTCTGTGGATAATGTTATTATATTGCTTACAAAAGCTCCACTACAAAAGTAATATTTTATTTTATTATTTGATTTGATTTGATTGGATTAATTTTATTTTTTTATTTATTTTATTTATTTATTATTTTATTTTACTATTTATTTTATTTTACAGACCGGTAGACAGATTCTGTGGATAAATAATGTTATTATTTTGTATACAAAAGCTCAATTTCAAAATGTATAATTTATTTAAAAAACATTTTTAAATTAAATTGATAAAATATTAATAATATATTTTTTTATTAATTTCAGTAAATCTATTTTTATTTTACAGTTAGACAAGCAGGCAGATATATTTAGTCGATGTGCTATATCCTGTAAATGTTATAAACATGGGTTCAAAACACTGTAGTATAGTTTACAAAACTAAACTTACTGTTTTTATTTATGTATTTATTTATTTAATGACAGACATAGATGCTGTCCTGTAAATGTTACTATCATGCATCCAAAAAATACTGTAAATTGCTTATATAATTGTTATGTTATGTTTTGTGAATGTAATTAATATGCTTATGTTTGTTATTGCTGCACCTTATTGAGAAACGTCTTCACGTTCTTTTTGGCTGACGTTTATATAAAAGTAACTTTTTAAAAATATATATTTTCATTTCCTCTGAAATGAGCGTAAAGGTCACCTGTACGTGGCCGGGAGAGCTGAGCTGTGAGTAATCACTGTGTTTAGAAAGGTGACATTTATAAATGAAATCTATGTAGCAGACACACGGCAATGATGAAAAAGCGCTGCCTCTGATATTTTAGGGGTTACATTAAGGACCATAAACGAATGCGCAAACCTATACTATCCTGCAAACTGTTTTTTTTTTTTTTCTCTTCTTCTTCTTCCCCCATTTCCCCTGGCTCTGTTTTTCTCCTTTTCATCATTGTCAGTCTCTCGCTTTCTCTTTTTCACACACTTGCATCTCTCCGCTTCCTGAAATATGTTTCCTGTGCTGTTCAGTATATTCTGGGCTTTGGAACAACACCCCTACCATTCACAAACACACCAAGGCTGTGAAAAGCTTGCAGGAAGTTCTCCCTGGCGAGTTTTTTTTTTTTTTCTTTTCTCTCTCTTTCTTTCCTCCTTTTCACTTTTTTTTCTCCCAACATCGACAGTTGTTTCTGAAGAAGATGTTGTAGTTGAGATCCAACGATTGGTTGACTTTTTTTTGACATTCTGCAAAAAAAAAGTAGTTTGGATTTCTTGTTGGTACAGTCTGGGTAACACTTTAGTTTTAGTAACAGTTCACACTATTTACCACTGGGCTATTAGCTGACTATGATGAACTGTACTTATTATGAACCTATACCTATTATGAACTGTTTATTAGCACTTATAAAGTGTGGTCTAATCCCACCCAATCCCTAATCCTACCCAATACCTAAACTTTCAATTCAATTCAAGTTTATTTGTATATCACTTTTTCACGATAGTTATTGTTTAAAAGCGGCGTTACAAAAGGTGCACATTATTGTATTACAATCAAAATCAGAAAAGTTAAGGTTATTAGTTACCATAACTTTATTAGTTGCTAATTACTTTGACTAATTAACTAGTAGATTTAACAGTTAAAGTTATTATATATAAGCATAGTTAACCTGCAGTTATATATTATACAGCTAGTAAGTAGTTTATTGGGCTGTTTTACAATTAGTAGCTTGAATTTGTTGTGCTTCTGGTTAATGGTTTGCTAACAGTGTGAATTGTACATTAAAATAAAGTGTGACCCAAAACATGAGTGAATTTAATGGATCAAAGTCAACCTGCATCTGAGGCTGTATATCTGTAAAGCTTTGACATATTGACATCGAAAACAGGGCACTTATTGATCTATGTATCACTATTGATTTAGTCATCTTATAATGTCTTTAATTACTTATTTTAGAATTAAAGGAGTAGAAAAAAAAAACATTTATTTAAAAAAAAAGTACCCTAAAATTTAGACAAGGCAAGTTTATTTATATAGCACATTTCATACACATTATTAGTTCAAAGTGCTTTACATAAAAATAAAAGTAACATACACGAAAAAACCCAAATAATTAAAATAATTAAAAACAAATAAAAAATGTGTTAAAGCAGGCTTAAAGGGAATATATATTTAATCACCATACTCTGTGTATATGCCTTTTTTTCTGCCAGACAAACACAGTTGGAGTTTATCCTGGGTTTTCCATGCTGTGTAATTTAGTTTAATAGAGACTTTTATTTTGAAACTTTCCAAATCGCATAAATTTGTCGTTAAACTAAAATATTTGTCATTTTGAAATTTTAAGCCCTAAACACTGACTTCTAGCGGCATCTGAGCTCACATTGTGTGCTATTTAAGTATATGATGTAAGATGGGTAGACATGTACAGTGAGTGGTAGTTCAGAATGACCACTACCGGCGCGTGTGACTCCGCCGCGGGACAAAGGGATTATTAAAATGCTTTAAGGTGTAACAGCAGTTTGCAACACTGCCGCCAGGGCGCAAATTGACGACATGCGTAAAAACGGACAAATAGAGGGTAAATATACCCTGCTACTTGTAAATCAAGATAAAATAATGAAACAAAGCATTATAATTCCTATAAGTTATCATTATAAACTTAATCAGAATCAGAATGGGTTTTATTGCCAAGTGTGCTTACACACACAAGGAATTTGTTTTGGCTACAGAAGCTTCCAGTGTACATAAAGTGACAAGTGACAACACGAAATAAATATGAAGAAGACGACAAACATTAAACAGAGATGCAATCTGTCAAAAAGCTCTGAATGATGAATTGTATGTACAGATTTGTTATAAATATACAAGTTATAAGGTACTGTGTACAACTGCGTAGAAAAAGTATTGCACTGTAAATTGTTATAAGGTGCTGTGTATGAGTGCGTATGAGAAAGTATTGCACAGTAGGGGAATATTTAACTGTTCATGAGGTAGATGGCCTGAGGAAAAAAACTTTTCCTGTGTCTGGCTGTTTTTGTGCTTGGTGCTCTGTAACGCCGACCAGACGTTAACAGTTCAAACAGAAAGTCCGCTGGGTGTGAGGGGTCCAGAGTGATTTTGTAAGCCCTTTTTCTCACTCTGGAAGAGTACAGTTCTTGAAGGTAGTGCCAGTGATTCGTTCAGCTGTAGTCTGCGGAGGTCGGTTTTGGTAAGCACAATGAGGATTCATTTTGGAATAAAAGAAAAAATGAATGACAGCTTACAACCAAACATAAATAAATAAAAAACAAAAAAAGTGTTTTAGCTTCAATATAGAGAGATGTACAGTAATTGTTATTTTAAAGTGATAGGACTAAAACAGCCAATAAATAAGCTTTTCATTTACGTTTTCATTTTCTTTGTTGATTATATGGGCTTAACAATAGATGCATTAACCTAGAATGTGCCAATACTCTGTTTTCATTTTATGTCTTAATTATTGTACATAAATAATACATGAATAATTAAATAGGCCTAAATAATGATCTATTTAAAGACAATACGAGAGAAATGGTCCGGCGCATGGTCTGAAGGGCTCTAAAGTTGAACGCTACTTCATCAGAAGCATAAAAATAAATTGCGGCATTGTAAGAGTAATTTACTGTTCGTCGTCGTCGTCGTCTTCTTCTGTGGTATATAAACTGTGGTAAGTGGTTCCTGTGAGCCGCGTTCATTTCAGGAGCTTCCGTTATGAATGTGCCTTATGTCATGCGTCAAGTGTCGTAAATCTCAGTTGTGAATTACACTTAATTACATTATAATTAAGCTTATCATTTAAAAAAATGTGAAATATTTCTTTACAAAAACTCATCGATCCGCTTCGTAAGACATGCATTAACCCCCAGACAGCGTATTAGTTAGTTTGATAATGGATTTTTGCACTTTTGGAAACTTCAAAATAAAAGTCACCATTCAACACTATTATATAGCATGGAAGAGCCAGGATAAAATTTAAAACTATTCGCACTGTGTTTATCTGACAGGAAAAAGTCTTATACACCACTGATGGCTTGAGGGTGAGTAAATTATGCGGTAATTTATGTTTTGGGGGAAATTTTCCTTTAATATGATCCTTAGTAAGTTTCATACTTACTACTTCATTCCGGCACTGCTGTGCTTGGCCTCCTGATTACAGCTTGCAACCCTATTTTATTATGGATTTTATGTTAATCTGGGATTGATATGTTTTCTTTGGATGATGATTTAGTTTCATTAAAACACGTTTAAAAATTCCGCATTATCTTCTCTTGGTCTGGATGGTTACAGAATGGTTTGTGAATATTTTATTTTATTCATTTATTCGCATCAATTAACCATGCGCTCTGTTCCTTCAGCAACAAAGCAACACGTCCACCTGTCTAGAAGAACGCCGGCAGACTCCTCATCATTAAAAACGTCTGCTGGTGTGAGAGAAACAAACAATAAGCGTTTCAAGGCTTAAACATTAAAGACTCCAGCTTTATCATAATCCTCAAGCTAGTTTTCTATCTACTTGGTTTGACATGGAAAAAAAAGCAGTGTTTGGCTGATGGGAGAAAATATCAGAAGCAGATAAGCTGGGGTTTTATGGCTTGGACTGAAATTTTAATAATAATAAAGATTTTGCCATATTGCATTGCAATTTCTCTAACAGCGAAACCCAAGGGTTATGATTCGCAGTCTTGGAGGCCGAAGCCGGAGTTTTGACTCCATGTCAAGCTTTGACTTTTACAGGGCTGCAAATCTTCAGCCTCTCAATCGATCGTCGATCTGATTTCAAAACCAGAGTGCTGACAATCATTGAGGCTATTAATTATTTATTTTGCTATTCTCTTTGTTGCTTATGATGAGGTAATATTGAGTTTGGCTTGTAGGCCTTTTATTAAACATAAAAGTTTGTAACGTTATCTTCTCGGAGTTCTCCCTTTACTCTTTTAAGGCAGCTCTTTTTAAGACGATGATCTGGCCTCAATCACGCCATTGTCAGCGTTTTGCGGCAGATGCAATCTGGACGCATCAATATGTCCTCCAGCAGTACAAGTTTTCTATTTTCCCCTATCAATCAGCCCAAGCTGCCTGCCATTCTCCAGTTCTTTTGTAGTGCTGTTCAATCATAAGCCCAGCATTCTGCTTGAACACACACAAATGCGCTGAGCCTTTGTGGACTTAATTACGCATCATTAGGGCCTGATGCACCGCATGGCTCTCTTTATAGCTGGTCACGGCTATTGTGTACTGCGATTTGGCCGAAATGTCAAATTAGGTCTTGTGCGGCAACAAAAAGGGGAAGCGAGCAACAAGAAATGACCTTTTGCGTAAATTGCCATGTGCACCTTTCTGTCGTCCTGTTGCGAAAATCTTAATAAATTGGGACTCATCAGTTCCACTTCGTTAGATGTGATTTGCATGCACATGTATGTCAGTCTGGACTGATGCTGTTGTTAAATTGCATGGTGATTCTGACGCTGTGCATATGTTAATGTACAACAGACTGAATCTGTTGTGTAGCATAATTTTACTGAACTCTGATGCATTTCATTACCTGTTACGTAGATGCTTTTGTCTTGATGGCCACAGTTGGATTAAAACACTGATTAGTGTCTTGTGTGTGGTGTAAAATGTTGCATGACTGGACTTATGCAGTCATTTCTTCTTACTACCTGTGTTTATAAAATAGATTAAAAGCCAAAATCAAAAGGCCCAGTTTGGGATTTCTGCACAGTTAGCGGCAACAAGCCAAACTGCAGAATAAATGGTTTTTCAGACAAAGAAAATGTTCTTTTATTCCAACCCTATGTACCCCAAAGCCCCATTTAATAGATTTTTATGAAGGCAGGTATTTGGACTGATACTGTGTCATTGTTCACCCAAAACATAACACACACGCAGTCTGTATTTTTAATTTAGTCATTTAATATTAAGTTACGTTTATCGAACCTGTACATTTGTGATGTTGGTGACTAACAGAACTCAATCAAATGTAGACAATGACTAAAAACAAAACGGTGAACAAAACCAGTGAACAAAACACAAATGACTTTATTTGTGTTAACCATTCTCTGTTAGGTTCGATTAGTGACTTTTTATATTATTTTGTTATTCTATTATTCACAAATCAATTTTTTATTAGTCATTTTATTATTTTATTTTGTTTTTTTTAAAAAAAGTCTAAATCTGATTACCACCTGAGGCACAACATTACTTAGAGTTTCAAGAGAAGATGGAGACAGTAAAAGCCCAACTGTTGAACTCCAGACCCATTCACCCAGGCCAGTGTTTTTCAGATCCAGCAGAGGAATGTGTGGAATGAAGCCTGTTAAAGCTTTTACAGCATCAGACCTTTAGCCTCTTCACCCCAACATTTTTACTACATTTTTGAAAATAAAAACCCTATTGCTTTTTCTTATGCTTCCTTCGAAGCATACCCTCTTTCTTTGTTTTTTTTCTAATTCAATTTAGTTCAAACTTGTAAAAAAAAAAAAAAAAACATAGTAGTAGTGATAAAAAGGTATGATATTAATACTAATTAAAAATGCACAATAATACTAAACAATATTTAGCAATCAATATTTTAGGATCTCTCTCTTTCTCTCTCTCTCTCTCTCTCTCTCGCTCTCTCTCTCTCTCACTTTCACATAGTAGTAATGATAAAAATTGATTATAATAATAATTAAAAATATATAATAATAATAATACAAATCTACATTAATACTAAACAATATTTTTAAATCATCATTTTAGGAAATCTTAGGATTTTTAGTTCTCTCTCTTACATAGTAATGATAAAGTTATGATGATGATAATAATAATAATAATAATAAAATAATAATAATACAAATGTACAGTAATACTAAACAGTATACGTATTTAACAACAACATTTTAGGATCTCTTTCTTTCTTTCTCTCTTTCTCTGTCACACTCTCTCTTGGTCACACTCTCTATCTCTTTCTCTCTCTCTCTCGCTCTCTCTCTCTCCATATGTTGGCAATCTCCAAGGCCCTTCTCTTTCTCTCTCTTCCTCTCGCTTGTCCCTCTCACTCCATCATTCTGATTACATCTAAAGGGACCACCAAGTGGTTGGCAATCAACCTCTCTGATTTAAAGAAAAAAAAATAAAAGGAAAACCTGTTGTATTTAGAAGAGAAGGGGTGTTGTGGGAATCCATTAATGTGAGTGGAGTGTTGACTACTCAGTCACCGAAAGCCCCAAAAGGAAACACAAGCAGCCGGAGCAGGAAAATTAGTCCAATCCTTTTGGGCTCTGATATATGGCTCACATCTTTGCTGCCATCCATTGTTTTCAATTACAACTTTTAGCATGGCCTCCTGCTTGCTAAGCAATGCTCCCCCTCTGTTGTGTGTGTGTGTGTATGTGTTTTTTTTTTTGTGTGTGTGTGTGTGCATCTCAGACCAATTACACAGTGGACAGGTGTCGTGTAGTGCTAACAGATTGGCCCACCCGCCTCAATTTTTTTACATTTTTTTTGTCTGTATCTCTCAGCATTCGCTCCCCGATGACGGTCACGACAACATGCTTTTTTTCTCTCTCGTTGTCATCTGAGCGACTGTGAGACACGAGGGTGAGAAGTTCATCATGCAGTCAGTCATGTCTAATGAACGGTTAGACCCGCTTCCAACACCCGTGATTTTGACAGGGGTTTTGCATGTAATTAAGGAGTGAGAATTGGCGAGGTGATTGGAAGCTATTAAAATGAAAGACCCTGCACAGTTCAAATGCTTTTGTATTTGTATTATGTATGCTGTACAATTAGTTAAAATATAGATTTCAAATGTTATAAAAATTGAACAGTTTGTATTATATTACTGTAGGCCTTAATCAGAATAGTGGCCATTTTTAAAGACCTCGTGAAATCTAAATGGCGGTTGTGTAACTTGTTTTCTTTTATATTAGCTTATTTCTTTATATTAGCTTGCTTTATTGTTTGTTGTTGTATTATTATATTTTTATTAAGAGATTATTATTAAGAGATGTTTTTTTTGTGTGTGACACTTTAGAATAATGGTCCATTAGTTTAAGGTGCTGTATGTAGGTTTTTGACTCTCCTAAAGCGTAAAAATACCATAATATGTTTGCAGATATTTAAGAAACATGTCAAGTGAAAATTCTTGTTTATATGAAAAACAATGCTGAAGTCAGATATTCTGCTTTGAAAATGTTCTTTCCGTGACGGAACGGGTTTCTTTGTTTTGCTTCTTTTAACCTGCCCACTGCCAGTTTAGCCAATTATATTTCAGCACCCTGGGTTGCTTTGTTGGAAAACCGTGTATTTCATTCATTTAGTCAGGGTTACATTGTAACCCTGTGTCCTACCAACACGCTACGTGATGAGATTTGCAGTGATGAACAATTTGGCTGTTTGCACCAGACGGAACACGACATAAATTTAAATACAGCCATTCAGAAGCACAGAATAGTGCACTTACTGCACTCCAACAAAATGGTAAGGTTTATAGTCAAATTTTTACATATTACTAATTTTAACATTATTAAATGTACATGCTGAATCACTGATCTGAGTCACAGTTCTAAAGTTCAATTTCAAACGGTTTATTTTCAAGATCTGAGGTAAAAATCTGCTGCTGCTTTCAGTAGTATGTCAATAAATGCCGTGTAAAACAGCATTCAAACTCACATTATTAGGATTTAACACTGAATAAAGCACATGAGGTGTACCTGAGGTAAACATTGTCAGTTTATCCTGTTGTTCAGCTGCAGGAAATATAAACCATTTCTAAAATATACATTTCAGGTGTTGGTTATAACTAAAACTCAAAAATATTCCTTCTATTGCGAGCCATTGATTTTATTTAGAGCACTGTTTATACCAGCCTTTAGTCTCGATCATCAGGCACGCTCCTGTTGATGTCATTAATCTGGCAACCTGACCGAACCCGTGTGTTTTGAACTAGGCGTGCGATACCTAGTTTAACCACAGGATGTCAAACTTACATACTGCACCTATGATGAAAATCCTCTTTTATAAGCTGTTTGAACAGAACTGTTTGTAGGTATAGTGTGTCCACAGTCTTATTGGGGTGATAAAAACACAATAAGTCTCTTTTGTTAAATGTCCTGACGTTAAAATAGAATCCAAATCCCTTCCATTTTGAGGCCGACCGCAACTTGACGTAGGAGTGCGGTTTCCCCGCCCTTTGAATTGATTGACAGCCACATATTAACATGTCTCTGTAGTAACACGTATAATCATATCAACAAGACAGGACGTGTGCAAATCAACTGGGATTAAAGGATCTGTTCGGCTCGTTGTGATCATTAATCATCATCAAATGTGATCACGATTGAGTTTAACAAGTTTAAAACGTTTTTAAAACAGTGCATGTGTGTAATGAACTACAGCGATTAACTTCAGCTTTACTTTATTACCAGAGCCGCATCAGTACAATTATGAAAGAAGACTCTTCAATCCCGGTAAATGGTTGTTAAATCAGGTTTATTTTGTACATTAACATAACTGATATCCATATAGCAGTGGATATTAACGTGTATCCTGTCACATTTGCTGTGCAAAAACAGTGCAAAGTTAAACATGCGCGCACTGTGTGCGTGTCCGCTGTGTGTGTGTCTGTGTTTGTGCATGAACTTTCTAACGGCATTGTGTGCGACTCATCGCAGAAAGCCTTGAACTAACTCCACAACAAATACATCAAATAATCATTGGGAAAGTTCTTACTGTAGTATTTCTCACAAACGTTACGTGAGATCTGTTTCCTTCATGTCTGTCTGTTCATATATGACGCAGCCGAGGCGGAGATTAAGGCACACTCTGACAGGCACGTAGGAACGGTCGGCAGAGAGAACCAGCATTAAAGGCACAGGCCACCAAAACAGCCACATAGTGTTCAAAGCAAAAAAAGCCAACATTCTAAAAGCTATAATAAATAATCTGATGGGTGTTTTGAGCTGAAACTATACAGACACATTCTGGAGACACAAAATACTTCTCTTAAATCTTGAAAAAGGGGTAAAATATGTGCCCTTTAATTTTAGTTAATGCATTTATTAACATTAAGTATAAATAATCTTGTAAAGCATTTATTAATCATAGTTGACAGCATGAGCTAATGCATTTTTAATTTACAAAGTTGTGCATGTTAACATTAGTTAATGGACAGGAAGTTAACATGAACTAACCTGAACTTAAATAACATTAATGTTAACAATGTTTAATATATACTGTAATAAATGCATTACTAGTATTAAATACATAGACATTAACTAATGGACCATTGTTTTAAAGTGTTACCTTTTATTTTGTACATTTAAGCATACGGGTTACATGACATTTGGTTTGTCTTTGTCTCGAAGGCTTTGTCTCTGGTTTGTCTTTGTCTCTCCCCCCCCCACGCCACACACATACATATAATTTTGTATATTTAGTTTTGTTTCTTTTATCATTTTATCACTTTTTTTAATTGATTTATTTTGTATTGGTCATTTTATAAATTAAAACAAAAGTAAATGCTTTGGGTTTTAGTTTGTCAGTAAGCCTTCATGTTTAACAACGTCCCTGATTCAGGAGATCTTTGCGAAAACCATGCATGTCCTATTTACCATCTTAATTGTCTTAATTTTATTCAATTCATCTTTTGCTTTTACATTTTAGATAACATAGATGAAGTTCTAGTAAACTGAAGCTGCTTTGGTCCAGTTTTCACAGATGTTGACAGAAACTTCAGTTCTGTTCAGTGTAATGTAAATGTCACTGCTAAAAGCCCAAACACAGTTTATATCATCCTAACACAAAAATCTTTATTTGTCATCATCAGATAACATAAAGCGGAAATTCCGGCGGCGACCAATTTGGGGTCGAGGCATCATCCGGAAGAAAAAGAGCTATAAAAAGGAGGAGGCGGAGGAGGACGATGAACCCGAGGAGGAAGAGGGAGCAGAGGATTCGACTGTGATGGTGCAAGGCGACGCTTGTCTCACCCTGGACGAGTCCTCCTGCGACACCATGGAGCTCCATTCTGAAAAACAGCCGCTCCAGGCCAATGGACACGTGCTCTCCACGGAGGAGGAGAACTCAAGCGAGCCCACGGCCGCTCGGGACGCTCAGGGTGAGGAGGGGGCCCTGTCAGAGGAGCCCACAGTGGCCCCAACAGTCCCCGCTCCTCAGGAGTGTGTGAATGGAAATGAATCTATGGACAGTGTGTACAGCGAGGCTATTGATAAAGACACTATTAAAATAAATGCACTTGAACAGAAACCAACAGAGCATAAAGAGTCTTCTGGCACAGAATGCAGTGCTGGGGAGAACGCGAGGACAGCTGAGGCAGTGGCATCTGATGGAGACCATGAAAAAGAAGGTAAAACTATGTATGATATACAGCTCGTGTTGTTTATTAGGTCCCACTTTATATTAAGTGGCCTTGACTACTATGTAGTTACATTAAAATACAAATTGTTGGTATGGATAAGTTTAGAGATGGGTTAAGGTGTAAGGAATGTTCAAGTGTAATTATAAATGTAATTACAGAAATGAATTACATATGCAATTACATGCAGGTATTTAATCAATTAAAAGTACAATGTAAAAATATGGCTACCTAATATGAAGTGGGACCATTTTATTTTTTTTATTTTATTACATTACATTTTAATTTATTTATTTATTTTTTTATTTTATTTAAAATTAAATTAAATAATTTAGTTTTCATTTAATTTAAGTTAATTAAATTTTATTTTTATTTTGAATTTATTTTATTTTTAATTAAATAATTTTTATTTTAAATTTATTTTATTTTATTTTATCCCACAAGGGCAAATTTTTATCTGTTGCCCCTGCCAGATTTTTTCTTTTTTTTTTTTAAAGCCTAAAATCAAAAACACATTATTGCACATACAATATCAGTGATATTACATGCAACAAAAATATTTAAAAAAAAACAATAAGTATGTCATAAAAAAGAGGGAAGAATTAAAACGAGAGAAGCAGGATTCTGAATGGCTGTCTCAATTTTTTATTCATCAGCTGGAAAGATAATTTTTAAAATATATAAATGGGACACCGATAATATTTACATTACTGTTTCTCTGTAATGTGGAGTTTGCGTTTGTTCTTTTACATTTCTTATACATTTTGTAAACTACATTTTGATCATTATAATTAGCATCCTTGGTATGAATGTGCCAAATGCAAAAGTACTAATTAGGCATATTAAATTGGGTATTTTCACATATTGAAAATGTTTATGCACTCAAGTTGGAGAATTTAAAACGGCAGTGGCACTGCAATAAAGATAATTATATATAATTCTCTTATGCAATTAAGCCGAATGAAATAAATAACTGGGCAAAATAACATTTTAGCCTTAACAGATGTCCGCAAAGATGCTGGACTGTTGAATATTTCCTTGTATTGATTGTCAACTGTATACGGTTAATCACAGTTTGGTGGGGGGGGGGAAATACTGTGTTCCTGGACTTCAAAACACCATCTGTTTGTGAGCGTTTATCCTGCTGAGAGTTAAATACACCAACAGAAACACCCCGAGGACTCGTCTCTTCTTATACGGCTACAGACGTGCTTTTCCTTCGCCAGGTGTTGTCTTTTTCTGGTGTGATGCGTGTTCAGGTTTTTTTTTTTTTTAATGTAGCATGAATTTGCTTCTTTTTAATAGGCTCATCAAAAGAGATGAAATGTGGGAAAGGTCTGTCAGAAGTACAGGCGGAGGAGCCGGCTGTCAGACTCCAGGAGATCGTGCAACTTCCACCACCTCCTGATCTCGTGGTTGACCATCAGCGGCTCAAGGTAAGGCCAAACTTTTGAGACATTGCAGTAGTCATGTTTTGAGGAAGCTACTGACAATAAGATTATGAAATCGCTTTGAATGTGAGTGCACACTTTCTCCACTCTCACATTTGCATGCCACTACCACGTACGTTCTATGTACATTATAAATAAACCTGCAGGACGCACAATTGTTATTATCCTCTGCAAGTCATCTGTCCTTATGTCTTCATTTATTCAGTGCTACAGCCTAGCACCTGACATTTAATACCTGAAAGTGTCATAAGTTTAGATCATATTACAACTTGACAAAAATATATTTTATTATTAATTTAAACTATTAAAAAGCAGGGACTAAGCCGAAGCAAAGGGAAAGTGATAACCCTTTATCGATTTATGGTATTTTTTTAAGGGTTCAATGATAAAGTATATTAGGCTACTCAATTCAACTGGACTTAATATTCTAAGGCCTTTAAACGATTTAATAGCTTAAAACAGTTCCAATTATTGACTGACTAGTAGTTTATTGATCACGTTGGAATAAAGAGTCTACTAAATTACAGGAAAAATGATAATCTGTGGACACAAGAGAACTAACCGAGTTAGTTGCACCATCTAGTGGGGGTATGGATCTGTCCCAACATCGAGGTATAAAGTATAAACCTATTTAAGCTAAACATTTAAAATGATTAAACAAAAAAAAAATGATTGTGATCAATGTTGGGTAGGGCTGCACAATATATCATTTCAGCATCTATATCACAATGTGTGAATCTGCAATAGTCACATCACAGGACTTGCAATGTCCTGTAAGTGAGATTATAATTAACCAGGAACCACAGTTCAGAACACAAGACTTGCTTAACTATAATCTAATAGTGTGAAAGATTTTGATTTAGACGTCTTTTTAATCATGTCTTTTTGCTTTTCAAGCAAATTTAAACCATTTGGACACAAGAAATGATAAAGTTTGCTGCTTTAACAAAGATTAACTATGTTTATTTATACAATGAAGACACTATACAGTCTTATTTTGCATTTGATTATTGAATTTCTGTACCTCGATACTTTTAGACTCTATTGAAAACCATTTATTTAATTTTCATCGTTGTTCTATTTTTTCCATCTGTGCTCTAATTAATCTTATTTTGTATATTTTTGTATACTTTTGTACATTTTATGCAGATGCATTCCTCTACAAAATAATCCAATCAGTGTTAAATCATATATAAGTCATCTTGTGAAATTATGCTCATATCGCAATAAACATCGCAGAAAAAATAAGTATCGCTAGTAAGTTTTTTTCCAATATCGTGCAGCCTTAATGTTGGGTGAGTTACATTAATTACAGTAACGTTTTACTGTAGTTTAAGTAACAATTCACATCATTTACTACTGGCTTATTACCTGGATTTTATTATGATATTATCTGTTTATTATAGCATTTATAAAGTGTGATCTTTTTTTTACATCTATAATCACTCAGTGCCTAAATCCAACTACAACCTTACAAACTAATAATAAGCAGCTAATTAGTAGTTTATTGAGCTAAAACTCTTAAGCCATAGTCACACTGCACTTTTCACTACATTGACTTCCATTCATATGCATGCGAATGCTGCAGACCGGAAGCACAAGCTCATGTGATAAGTTTTACATGTCGCTGCATTTCAAAGTTCAAGTTTGGTGAACTCTGACCTGCGATTTCATATCACGTGAGTGCATGAGACCAATAGAAAATCAAATTGTGAGCTCTCTGTTCAAAAATTGAAAATAAGAAGCAACTGTTGGTTTTATCAGTGTCACAGGAGCTACACTGCCCTCTCTTCGCGTTTTGGTTGAGATTATGCCATACATTGAATACAAATGCACTTTCAAAGCACTTCACGGCACCTTTAACCCCCACTGGTGTCACTACTCACAAAAGTTTCTGAATTCTACTTGTAGCCCCTTTAGAAATTGTTCATTAAAATAATGCTGATTATTTTCCCCCCACCTCCACCAATATCATTACCCCATCAAACAGTGGAAGTTGGAAATGAGGTTTTCTGCTGTCTCTGATTACACCGGGTGATTGCTCTGAAGTGTAACGTACATCCATAAGCACATCCCATAAGCTCTCTGTGCACATTAGTGTACTGTAGCTATGCTGTAATGTACTGATCTCAGAAGGAGGGAAATCACTCCAATCATCATCTCATTTTGGAAAGAAACTCATCAGTGTGGAGGCTGCTTCATCATCATCATCATCATCATTAGGCTGTGTAGGCCAGTTTTGGAGGTATTCATTCACTCGCATTTGCCAAGTCATTCATTTACATTAGATTTCTTGTTATCAAGTTTTGCAAGTCAAGGCGGAAATCATTGATTTTGTTTGAGTTCTTATGAGCACGTTTGAGCTTTAGATTTTGCCGGGAAAGCACATTTATATTCATCAAGTGGTGTGTTCAGAAAAGAATATAAACTGCAACTACAAATTTGCTATTTGGTCTATATACTTTGTTTTCTTTCATTCATTTATTTCCTTGGGCTTAGTCCCTTTATTAATCAGGGGTCGCCACAGCGGAATGAACCGCCAACTTATCCAGCATATGTTTTACACAGTCGATGCCCTTCCAGCTGCAACCCAGCACTGGGAAACACCCATACACTCACATTCACACACATACACTAGGGTCAATTTAGCTTATTCAATTCACCTATAGCACATGTCTTTGGACTGTGGGGGAACCCGGAGCACCTGGAAGAAACCCACACAAATATGGGGAGAACATGCAAACTCCACACAGAAACGATAACTGATCCAGCCGGGGCTTGAACCAGCGACCTTCTTGCTGTGAGGCGACAGTACTAAGCACTGAGCCATCGTGTCGCCCCTATTTTTTTTCTTTATTTAGTTTATTTAATTTAGTGCCTGCCATTTATTGATTTTGTTTAAATTGTATTTTATTTACCTGCTTTCTTATGTGCTTGCTTTTTCTTACATTTTTTACTTGCTTAATTTTTTGTTTGTTTGTTTCCTCATTTACGTAATTAATTTCCTTTTTTTCTTTATTTGATTGTTTTTATCGCAGCTGGAAGGGCATCTGCTGCGTAAAACATATTTCAGAATAGTTGGTGGTTAATTATGCTGTGGTGACCCCTGATAAATAAGGGGCTAAGCTGAAGGGAAATAAATGAATGAATGAATGAATTTATGAATGTTTATTTTTATTTACTATATACTTTTTTTACCATTTTCATTTACTTCTTCCTTTTCTTTATTTTATTTGTATTTAAATGTATTTACTTATTTGTTTCCCTGCTTGCTTATTTACTTCATTTATTCACTCGATTTATACATTTATTACTTGTTTATTTTTCTTAAATTCTTAACTACTTTATTTGTATTTCTGTTATTTTATTTTTAACTTATTTACTTTATTTGATTATTGACTTCATCTGTTTCCTTGCTTATTATGCTGCTTACTTATTTGCTTATTTTAGTTCAGCTGCACATTTACTTGCACATAATAATTTATGATGCTTTATTGTACTAATATTTATTATATTATTATCATTAATAATATTATCATAATTATTGCTTCAAGTATACAGTCGTGGCCAAAAGTTTTGAGAATTACAAAGTTGCTGCTTAAGTTTTTATAATAGCAATTTGCATATACTCCAGAATGTTATGAAGAGTGATCAGATGATCTGCATAGTCCCTCTTTGCCATGAAAATTAACTTAATCCTGAAAAAAACTTTCCACTGCATTTCATTGCTGTCATTAAAGGACCTGCTGAGATCATTTCAGTAATCGTCTTGTTAACTCAGGTGAGAATGTTGACGAGCACAAGGCTGGAGATCATTATGTCAGGCTGATTGGGTTAGAATGGCAGGCTTGACATGTTAAAAGGAGGGTGATGCTTGAAATCATTGTTCTTCCATTGTTAACCATGGTCACCTGTAAAGAAACGCGTGCAAAGAAATGCGTCATTGCGTTGAATAAAAATGGCTTCACAGGCAAGGATATTGTGGCTAAGATTGCAGCTTAATCAACAATTTATAGGATCATCAAGAACTTAAAGGAAAGAGGTTCAATTCTTGTTAAGAAGGCTTCAGGGCGTGCAAGAAAGTCCAGAAAGCGACAGGATCGCCTCCTAAAGAGGATTCAGCTGCGGGATCGGAGTGCCACCAGTGCAGAGCTTGCTCATGAATGGCAGCAGGCAGGTGTGAGCGCATCTGCACGCACAGTGAGGCGAAGACTTTTGGAAGATGGCCTGGTGTCAAGAAGGGCAGCAAAGAAGATTTCTCTCCAAAAAAACATCAGGGACAGATTGATCTTCTGCAAAAAGTATGGCGAATGGACTGCTGAGGACTGGGGCAAGGTCATATTCTCCGATATTCTCTGACCAAAACGTTGAAATTTTAGGTCCATGGCCTGGAAACTCCCCAGAGCTTAATCCCATTGAGAACTTGTGGTCAATCCTCAAGAGGCAGGTGGACAAACAAAAACCCACTAATTCTGACAAACTCCAAGAAGTGATTATGAAAGAATGGGTTGCTATCAGTCAGGATCTGGCCCAGAAGTTGATTGAGAGCATGCCCAGTCAAATTGCAGAGGTCCTGAAAAATAAGGGCCAACACGGCAAATACTGACTCTTTGCATAAATGTCATATAATTGTCAATAAAAGCCTTTGAAATGTATGAAGTGCTTGTAATTATATTTCAGTACATCACAGAAACAACTGAAACAAAGATCTAAAAGCAGTTTAGCAGCAAACTTTGTGAAAACTAATATTTGTGTCATTCTTAAAACTTTTGGCCTGTACAATGTCCTATATGCAGTATCATTTTATTAGGATTTTTTAAATTATTCGATTTAAAAAATGATCATTTAATTATCAGATCAAATAATAAATCTTGAAAGTATTAAAAATTATGATAAATATGATGCCATGCTAAAGATGCAATACTCGCAGTATAGTATTGTATTTTTCTGTTATTTTTATTTCTTATTTTCAACTTATTTACTAATTGATTGTTGACTTTATCTGTTTCCTTGCTGATTTTCCTGCTTGCTTATTGTACTTTAGCTACACATTTACTTGCGCATAATAATTTATGATGCGTTATTGTACTAATATTTATTATAGTACTGACATCTATAACATTATCATAATTATTTCTTCTAAGTATACAATGTCCTATGTACAGTATCAATTTAATTTGGATTTTATTAATTATTAGATTAATCAAAATTGTGATAAATATGATGTCACACTGGGTGACACAGTGGCTCAATGGTTAGCACTGTCGCCTTACAGCAAGAAGGTCACTGGTTCGAGGCCCGGCTGGGCCAGTTGGTGTTTCTGTGTGGAGTTTGCATGTTCTCCCCATGTTTGTGTGGGTTTCTTCCGGGTGCATATGCATGTATGCATGTATGTATGTATTTATTTGTCAAATCCTACTATTCCATGATTATTTAGAACAAAACACGTTCTACGTTTCTAGTATGCCAGTCAGCACACGTCCTTAATGTGGCTTAATATGCTGGACATCCTGTTTGCTAACTAGCGAGTGAAATATGTGCGAGCCTTCCACTTTCAAGCCAGCAAATGGGCAGGCGTGCTGAGTTTTCTTCTCACCAGCTCCAAAGTGCCAACTGTAGTGCTGAAGAAGAAACGAAGCCGCCGTCTCTATCGCATGACGACACACGACACACCCCGCCGAAACACCATCTATCAGTCCAACATCACTGAGGACTCCTTATACGCACCGCCGGCCACCGGGCTGCGCCAACTGATGGGGGGGCAAAGGCCCGGAAGCACGTGTGGCACTAATCCGCCCCGGCTTATTTGTTCATTTACCCAGAAAAGGCTGATATCTTTAAGAAACAGATCGTGAAGTGACGGATGCTGTGAATAATTGCTTTTTCATCCCTGGCTTATGGAACAAATTGAATTGCCGGTGAAGTGGGGTGAGAGTTGCCGTTTAAGCAGGTATCTCCTGTTTGGGGTGGCAAAAAAATGCCTGACACATATTAGGAATGAAAAGTGGGCTGTTTTTTTTCTTTTCCCATGCTTCATTCATATTCATTGACTGGAGATGCGCTCATTACTATTGACATTTTTGCAGCATGGCAAATGGCCCTCAAATGCGCTCGGAATTAAAGGGCCGTCACGGGGAAACTATGAGCTTGGTGTTTTTGTGCATCGCAAGAAGACATGATGTCGGTGTTTGGATGAGTAATTATGCTGGATTTAAAGTCAGTTGAAAAAACACTGAGTTTGGAGATTTGGAAAGGTTGTCAACTTTCTTGATGTTTTCCATGAATCTGAACATTTCAATGCCATCGCAGCTATTTGGTACCATCGTTCAAGGAGCCAGACGTGCTTGTCTAAATCTGTCTTCGCCTTGTGGAAGATTTGATCCTCACGTTTAATGTTTTCTTAAAAGCACGTTTATTAAGGCTTGTCAAGCTTTTGTATCTGCGTTTTTTTCATTCTGACATGTTTCCGGTTCTTCTAGCTGAGTGATTCAGGGGAAATCTGTCATGCACAATTTTGGCTTCCATTTAATCAATACAATGCATGAAATAATAGATTGCGTCATTCTTAAAGACACAATGAGTACGGTTTTGTTCGTTTTTTTTTCATTAAAATATCCACAAAAAAAAAAGAATAGAAGTGTTATTTTTTTGCTAATTTATGTACTTAATTATCAGATCAAATAATGAATCATGAAAGTATTAAAAATTGTGATAAATATGATGTCATACTAAAGATACAATATTCCTCGCAGTATAGTAGTATTTATGTCCCAAATGTTTCAATCAGTCAATATCAGCCCATTGTTCCAATCAATCAATTAATCAATCAATCAGCTTTATTTATATTGCACCTTACTACTACCAAGGGCTGTCCAAAGTGATTTACAGCAATAAAACAAAATTAAAACACATAGATTTTGCTTACTGCACTCGCAAGTTAATCTTAAGTCATTTTGTGGGATAGCTAAATGTATTCACAATAAACTAAAAACAGAAATGTTTTGTACTTACTGTCCTTGTCCTCTCCCCTCAGTCACATGCCCCATTATACAGCTCATTATGCAGGTCTCTCTCTCAGGTCTCTCTTCTCAAGTGTAAATCACTGCATTAGTAATGATAGCTCACGCCTCCTCGCATATGAGCCATAGAGTTTTAGAAAATCATAAAAAATTTAAATTAATATGTTGTTTTCTGTAAGCAAGTGAAACAAATGATTTTCACATCATTTTGAAGCAGAAACTCTAGGCTACAAGATCAAGTTTCCAAAAGTCTTGTGAACAAATATTTAGTGTGTTTTTGATGGTTATTTCAGTGACTTTTTACTAACCACACATAAAAGTTTCTTTCTCAAAAACACAATCTTGCACATAAATGTTGCCAACATATTATTGTAGCTCAGTTTGTGCTGTTTACAGTGGTATTCGACTTTAGCCACTTATGTGTTTATAAGCATCTGAAAAAAGGACAAATGTCAGGGCATGTCAGAACTTCTCCAGTCCCCCAAAACACCATCAGACCTCGATTTCCAGTTTAGTGACGTCAGTGTATTTAGCATGATAAAACTGCACCTCTGCTTTTCCACTTGATCATGAGCTGAAGAACATAAAGTATGTGGCATAACAAAAGCTCAGCTGTTTTCTTTCCATGTCGCTCTCATCGCTTGTCAGTACTTGCTTCAGCTCGTTTCACTTCCATGGCTTTCAGCTTTACTTTGCTTCATACTACCATGATAATAAGTGTTGAGTACTTTAGCTAATCCATGAACATGGTTTCTGCAGGAGTCCTGTAGGATGTAATGAAGACCACAACTCCCATGATTCCACACTCAGTCACAACGTCGTCAAAACCTTTTTGTTTGTTGTAAATACACGCCCTCTAGTGGTGAAAGTTAGATACTGTGCCTATAAATAAAAATACATATTATTCACATAGCCTTTTTTTGGGAACAGTCATGTTTTATTGCAAGTATTTTCACATCTATTTGGGTCAAAGGTAAACAATGGATTTCAATCAAACAATTAAAGTGCTTTTGTGAATTAATAATTTTATTGTTCCCTCATATTATGCTCAACAATAACTCAATAATCCCCATTTAGCCGTGATGCTTGCATGAATTGTACATAATTAACTATCACACATATTAAACGGAACTAATACTCTATACTCTATTATTTTATTGCTTTTTTTCCCTTGTTGAGTGTTGACACTGCTTGTAAAATGACTCATTTATCTCACCACTGTCAATATAATTAATTCTGCTAAATTTGATAATTGGTCCTATTTATGTTTTTCTTTTTTCAGCAGTTTATTGTTCAGGGAGTTTTTCACTTCTGCTCTCTCAGCAACACCGAATGTTTAAGTGTGAAGGGAGCTAAAATAAATTATCTCTTGACTGAACTGATGGAAAATACTTGCCAGGAAAGAGATCTTGCCAACCTCTAACACATATTTTTACTATGGTTCGGCGCTAGCCAAACATAAACGCACTGTATGCTAGGGTACAATTCGTCTAAACTAGAGATGCCCAAAGTAGGGTCCGCGGGCAAAAGTTGGCTCATTGTAACCTTTGATTTGGCCCACCATCCCATCTGAGAGGAGAGTGATAATGATGGAGAGGGTTGGGGCAAATGCCTTTAACCCAGAAATCGTCATTTCTAATTTGATGTAACCTTTTTTGTTTGTTTTATTGCTGATCTACAAAAGTAAGCAAACTGAAATTAATTGTTTCAATTGAATGTTGTAAATGAATCAGATTTTTTTAAATGCAAATACTGTCAATTGACTTATAGAGTACTATGCAGTAGACATCTGCCAGCAAATCAAGGCAAAAACTAGTGTAATTCTGTTATAAATTAGATTGTTTTGTTTTTACTGTAATAAGTTCTTTATAAAATGTAAAAAATACTGTATTAGTTGATATAAAGCAATGTTTTCTAATCATTTTTAAATAGTATTAAATAAATTAGGAAATTACCCATGGCAACTATATTTACCTTCAGCCTACTAGCTTCAATCAAGTTTGGTTTTTGGCCCTTCATAAGAAAAAGGTTTGGGCACCCCTGGTCTAAACTTACACATTTTATGCATGCATTTGATATTTTTGCCTGATGTTATCAAGCTGAATACAACACTCAATCCAGGTTGTTGAAAATTTTGAGAAATGATGCTAGTGTTTATGTTTAGAAACAGAAACCGTGATTACTAGGCAGTGTGTCATTTATGTGCTAATTAGCCGTGTTGGGTTCATTGTGTTGATGCATTGTAGTACGTAAAAATAGATGCACAGTCATTACAAAGAAAACAACTAAAAATGTCATGCAAGTTCGACAGTATCTGTGCTTTAGTGCTGCTTTCACGAGAGATGACAACACCAGAAGCCAACATTGGTAATTTGTTGCGATTGGTCGAAACCTAGCTCTTGACATTTGGCCAGCACATCAGACTGCATGAGACAGGATTGCAATGGGGAGATCAAACCTTAAGTCTGTGTTTTTAAACTTTTCTTTTTTGTTTTTAAGGATCTGAATTTGGTTGAAATATGTCATATTAGGCCTAGAGGCGATTGATTTTTTTTTTTTGTGTGTGTGTCTTTGGCTGATGATGCAATGACTTGAACAGCACAAACAGCAAAGGGATGGTTCACCAAAAAAACACAATTGCTGTTGATTTGCTCACTCTCAAGACATTCAAGATGAACATTAAATTAGTTTTTTTTTGTTTTGTTTTTTTTTAGCTGGAACTGAAAACGTCAATGACTGACAGCCATAAAAATACATACAATAATAATAAAATAATAATACCTGCTGCTCCTGATGAAATAATTAGGGCTGTTTCCATATCGCATCTAAAACCATGTGAAAAATATTAGATGCTCTTCGCAATTTCTTCACAAATTTCGACAAACTTCTGAGCTCATGTTCCCTTGGTGTCTGTCGTTGCTAACGAAAAAACAAAAGGTGTGTCCCAAATCGCATACTTGTGCACTATTCTACGCCATTTTGTAGTATACATAGTGTAAGTAGTGTATTCACACTGAAAGTCTAAAACGAATAAGTGCACTTTAAATACCCAGATGATGCACTTATTCAACCTGAAGAATCTAATTAAGGAGTTGAAAATCCTTGTAGCAAACTTCATAATATGATCATTAGTCATTTATATAATTATCATTATATCACTTTATTGATCATTAGTTAATGATTTGATTATTATTTATTATTATGTCATTTTATTATGTTTTTATATTTTATTATTATTATTATTATTGCTTCATTGTTATTTCATTTTTCCATATTGTTATAATCTTATGACTGAATTTAAGCAACACTTGTTTTCATGAGTAAGAGATAAGAGAATGTCTGCATTTCAAGGTCTGTATTGTCTCTGGACAATGTTGTGAAGCAGTAATTTTCCATTTCTGTTGCTTGTGGTATAATAAAACTTGTTGGATTTATCCTGGTCAGACGAAGTCTGAGCATTGAATCATACACAACTAAGATTATTCAATAAACTCTGCTCTTATCATCATTACTTTGTCTCCTGCTTCTGGTTTTCTCACTCAACTCCTATATTGATAGGAGACTGTTAATTCAGTTGAATACTGGTTAACAGGTTTGGGTATTGGAAACTCTGCTGACTTGTTGTCCAGATACCTGGAGAAACTGACTATTTCTGACAAGAACTGGTGTCCACTTCACGCACTCAACAGCCGCTGCTTTGCTCACATAGCGGAAGGGGCAGAGCTTTCAGGCACTGATGTTGGATTAAAAAAAGCTAAATTCTCCAACGAGAGTGATTATACCGTCTCCCAAATGCGGTAAATGTGGTTATTCTCATGGCAGGTATTATTTGGTAGTTTGGTCATTTATTTTGCTAGTTTGGCAGCCGTCAAACGTCATCTGGGAAACGTTTTGAATTTCTACTTAGAAAAAAAAACATTCATGTTCCATTTGGGATGACACTACATTCATAGACTATGCTGTTGAGTTTCTAAGTGCATAAGTACATAGTGCATAAGTGCATAGTGTGCCATTTGGGATGCAGCTAAAGACTATAGAATACACAAGACATGTCACTCATATAGTTTTGAATGGGGGAAATTGTAACAGTCAATATGGCTAATGAAGCCCCGCCTTCTATTACAAGAGCCAATCATCGATCGCTATAGCTTATGATTCTCCGGGAGAGGGGCTTGGGCCAGCTCAGGCTAGACATGAATTTCTGCAGATTTTGTGTGATTCGAACATGTAAGTTTGCCAAGTAGTTTTGTAGAATTTCATGTTTCCCATTCAAACAGAATGCCCAAGCATATTGCCTGAGAGGCGTTTCAAAGATGGCCACAGAGTGAAATTATATCGCCGCAGGGTGAAGTTTTACAAACTAAATTCAAGAGGAGCACATGACATGATTGATCGTGGCTGGTCTCTCATTCATAATTAGCAATAATCCAATCAGATTGATCCAAGCCTGCAATAAATAAACCAATTTCACCCTACTACCTTATCTTCGTTTTGGAAAAAATTCCCCTTTCACCCCATCTCCTCCTTTTGCTCCTTTTACCAGGGGGAGTTCTCAAGACCTACCTGATCTCAGACCCCCTTACATGCTATTTGATCAAGCGGAACCCTGGGCTCAATTATCTCCGAACTCGGGGTTCTCTCCCGGGACAGCATGCCAAACCTACTAATAGCATCAAGCAATATCTAAGTGTGAATTCTTGAAATGTCTGATCGCATCTTGGCATTGACTTAAGATGTAAATTACTCGCACTTGATGCTACATCTGCGTCTAGTCTGAACGTACCACTAGTGTACAATTAAAAACTAGCCTAAAGCACCACCTGCTGTTAAAAAACATCTCAGAGAGAAATTCTTAAGAATCAGTCCATGAATCATAAGACATCGATTTAGCATCTCAGTCCTAGCATTAGTGTGAAGTGTGAAGCGGATTGGTTGGACCTTGTCACATGACGCCTGTTGCGCTTGAGTCATTTTGAAAAATGTTTGAAAAGCCAATCACATTGCAGCACTTGCATGCGTCACTCACTATTTAAGGGTGCATGCTGGAAATGCAATAACAAGCTTGAAGGCGCAATTTGTGAACAGCCCCTTAAGCTATTATGAAGTGAAACTATTGGTATGTGCAAGAAACAGAATGTTATTTACAACGTTATTATATTTAATCCACGGTCTGACTGTAGCCTGTTCGCTACTGTGTTTTCAAATGTATCCAATAAACACAATGTTTTGCAATGTGTTCGTGTTTTACCTGCCGTTAGCTGCATTTTGGTCATTTCGACTACACTTCAGAGACCCATTAGATCTGGTGGTTTTAGCCATTTTGCAGTTCATTTCGAACACAAAGGTTTCATATCTGTAGTTTAAGAAGCCTTTGTTTATACTGCTTTTATGAAGCGAGGACTATTCTTTGGTCTAAATTCTGCTTTTCTTCTGGAATAAAAAGAAATCTCTTTTCCATCTTAGTGTGAAATGGCAATATTAGCCTGCGTAGCACAATGCAGCCTTATGTGCCTCAAATGAATCTCAAAGGTTTAATTTTCTACGGTTCATCTGGTGGATCTTCCACAACAGTTGCATCAGTTATTCCACTTCTCTGACTTGACCGTTGCAGTTTTCAGTTTGTCTCATTGAATGCATTATACATGTACTACAGCTGCAGTGCATTAGTGTTCAATTTAAAAATGGGAAAGTATCCTACTTCTACTTCAGTATTTGATTCTACCATAATCATGCTCACTGTAAAAAGCTTGACATAGTAACAAAATCTGACTACACTGTCAAAAATATCTGTAAATTTAACATTCTTCATATTTTTATGTTTTCTGTTTATTTTAGGGTTGTGAGTTGCAGTATAGGATGTTAATCTCTGCTCTGAAAATTCAACTCTAAAGTTTAGCAAACTGACTTTCATTGACGTTTTAGTAGTTTGAAATAATATAATGCATAAGAAATAATATATAGAGAAATAAGTCTGTAAAATAACAGAACATGTACTGCCAGTTTATTACAGTTTTTGTATCGTAATCTACGACACCAACCCAGACAATAGATCACTTTAAACTGAAAAATTCCAATAGGGAATGGTGATAGCTAAAAAAATATTCTTTGTCTATGGAAAAAGGCATCAAAACTACTTTCTAAATCCTGGCTTTCAGAATTCTCTAGCACTTTACATTTAGAGGGACTTAGAAACAATCTTTCTGATAGTATTACTGGCCTAGAAACCCTTTTTAAATTATTTGTCAAATGTCAAGGATAACAGTTTAAAGCAGGGGTGTCCAAACTCGCTCCTGGAGGGCCGGTGTCCTGGAGAGTTTAGCTCCAACCATAATCAAACACCTGAACCAGCTAATTAAGGTCTTACTAGATATACTAGAAACTTCCCGGCAGGTGTGTTGAAGCAAGTTGGAGCTAAACTCAGCAGGACACCGGCCCTCCAGGACCGAGTTTGGACACCACTGGTTTAAAGGTATGACCCTGTCATTGTTTGCAAGATCACCATATTGCCTGTGCCCACTGGCCTAGAAATATATGCATAACATTGTTAACCTATGTATAAACCTGGAGGAACTGATGTAACAATGGTTTTAAAATCTTTTTTTTTCTGTCTTTTATCTTTTTTTTGTTTTGTTTGCCTTTTCTTTTCTGATGTTATAGTTGTTGTTGCTTTTTGTATTGCTCTATGTTGCTTTAAGGTCAAAATACAATTATAATATATAAAAACCTATTAAAAATGTTAATAAAAGTCACTTTTTTCAAACTTTTCAAGGTTAAAAGATGTTGGAAGAAAGATCAAGGTCCCATAATGTCATTTAAAGCACAAATAAACAGGGGGAAATGCTACATAAAAATATGAATCACAAAATACAGAACCTTTTTACAGTGTATGTACTTTATATATTTACAAATATGTCATTATTCTTAACAAAACCTGTTATTTCTATATTTACCTTAAAAACGTAAATACATTTTTGATTTGTTTTGTATTTTTTAAAATTTGAATTCCTACAACATAAACATAAGCTCATAATAAATAATAAAGTTTAATAATAAGATATATTTAATAAAGCGTAATAAAACTACTCCATATATACACCCAATATGTACCCAAGGGGATCAATAACGCTTTAAACTAAAAAAAAAAAAAAACCACACACCTAATTAATAATATTGTGTTGGAATGTAAAGTTATATTCTATTTATTATCTGAAATTTTTTGTTTTTGTTTAGCATAATCATTATTTAATGACAGTTACTTGTTTAATTGACACGCATAAGATTTTTTATTTATTTTTTTGCAAAATTCAACAACGTTCTAGCATTTTTAGGCAAGGCAAGTTTATTTACAGTGCAAAAGTATTCATAGCACTTCACTTTTTCCACATTTTTTTATTTTACAGCCGTATTCCAAAATGGATTAAATTCATTTATTTACTCAAAATTCTACACACAATACCCCATAATGACAATGTGGAAAATAGATTTTTTGGAAATTGTTGCAAATTTATTACAAATAAAAAACCTGAAAAATCACATGTACATAAGTATTCACAGACTTTGCCGTGCAGCTCTAAATTGAGCTCAGGTACATTCTACATCCTAGGCCATTTAGTGATTTATAGACAGGTAAAAATACTTTTTAAATCTATTCTGAATGTAACTGGGAGCCAGTGTAGAGACCCGAGGACAGGTGTGATGTGCTCTGGTTCTGGTCAGAATACTGGAATCCAGCAGCGTTTAAAATATTTTAAATGCAAAACATCTTACATTTTGTGCTTAGTAATACAACATATGCTCGTCTTATGCATTTTCCTTTCAGTGTCTCTTAAGGACTAACACACTACCAGCTTCCTTACTTGTCTTTATGTAGGTTTGATTTGCTTTTTTATTTTGTAAAATATTTCTATCTTTCTGACCTGTGCTCATGTGTAGGCTGGCTTCATCCAGCAGTTTCTGTGATATTTGTTCCTCTGAATCCGATATATCTCTCTGGGTGTTATTTGCTAGTAGGTGAAACTGAATTGGTTTTAAATATTTGATAGTGTAAAATGTTTTCAAGGCTTTTATAACTTTAACTTTAGTGCTCCATTAGTTGACTGGCTTGTGTCCTGTACACCCACAATCCCTCAGTATTAGCCATTCGGTGAATTTTTTTTATTTATTTATTTATTTATTTTTATTATTATTATTATTATTATTATTATTTTTTTTTTTTACTTTTCAAATATTTCCCAAATGCTGTTTAACAGCAAGGATTTTTTTCACAGTATTTCCTATCATATCTTTTCTTCTGGAGAAAGTCTTATTTGTTTTATTTCGTCTAGAATAAAAGCAGTTTTTATTTTATTTTATATTTTACTATTTTAAGGTCAATATTATTAGCCCCCTGAAGCAATATGTTTTTCTGATTGCCTACAAATAATAATTCAGGAGGGCTAATAATTCTGACTTCAATTGTATCTATGTATGTATATATGTTATTAAAACTGTTATGCTCAAAAATCTCTTTGCTTAACGGCACTTGAAATTCACTAAAAACTAAAAATTCACAGGACGGCTAAACATTTTTTGACTTCAACTGTATATGTTTGCATTATAAAAATGTTACCATGCTAGTAAAGTATCATTATTTTTAAGTACAATTTTTAATTATTAGAAATTTGTTATTAAAACTTGTGCTTAAATATGTTGAAAAATCTCAACATTAAACAGCACTTGGGGAAATATTTGTAAAAGAATACAAATTTCACAGAAAGGCTAATTAATTATTTTTATTATAGAATTTAATAATATGACAGTGTCAGTGATGTTGAAATAAGTAACTTTGGTACTTTTATTTATTTAAATTACAACTTACCTTGGTTAAAATAAACATCTAAAGCATTTATTAATCTTAGATTGTTTACTTCAACTTGACTAATATACAGTAATATACACATATACATTACCTAAATTGTGTTTGTAGCTTACTGGGGCTAACTGTGACCAATTTAAGTTTGATAGGTTTACATCCCGTAAGTGGTGTTGGTGGATAACAGGTTAAAATTAAAAGTTAAAACCAATTTGGACCCAGTTTCATTGATTTTGGGTATACCTAATGGACACATTTTTCTCATCAGCTAATAAGAAATTGTATAATATATTAACCTTTACCGCCATAAAACATTTTACTTAATTGGATTAGTCATAAATCTCCATCACTTAAAGGTTGGCACAAGTCAATTTTTAAGTTAATTCGCCTAAAACATCTTACCCATGTATTACACACAAAAAACTGAACACGTTTTCAAAGTTTGAACATCATATTTGAATTATTTGTAACATGCTCTTTGCCCTATCATACTGAAAGAAATATTGCAACTGTATTATTATCTATAATATAATAATGTTTTTACCTTTTGCTGATCTGCTCTATTTTGGGGTAGTCCTGTTTTATATATAATCTGAGGTTTTTTCCCCCCCTTTTTCTCCCTTGTTTGGGTTTGAAAAAGTTTCTTTGTGTGTCTTTTGAAGATGTATTGTTACGTTTGTATTATTGTGAAAATTCAATAAACATAATTATAAAAAACGTTAAATCCAATCGGTCTATTTACAATATTTTAACAGAGCATAGCTTACAATTAAGTTGTTATGTTATGCTATGTTTTCGTCCACCTATTTTTATGCACATGTTGAATATGTGCATAAAAAAAGGTTGATGGAAACGCCAAGATGCGCAAAATATTTTTATAATGCGCATAACTGAGTAGGATAAACTTTTTATCCAATAAGAAAAGATGCGCATAAACTACAATGGAAACACTTTTACAGAACAAATCCCAGTATGCGCATTAAAAAAAGTCATGTGATTTTGTTATAATAGATCATGTGATGGTAAAAATATGTGTGATTGGACAAACCAGCAGGTTGTAAAACATCTAAAATTATATTTTGGTCATTCTAAACTCCCTCAACTATTTCAGTATTAGTGTTATTATATTATTAATTAGGCTACCTCCAGAGTTGTTAAGAGCGTCTGTGTCCACGTCTCACACCTTCAAACGCCACCACGTTCATCGCGTTCAAGTAATTTATTAAATAAGGAAAAGATTCACGCAGCTTCTTCTACCGCAGCAAATTTAGTTTTTACTGTAGATATTTGCCGTCAGTTAATCAGGAAGTGGCGATTTTGGTCTCTTTGACTCGTTGGATGGAAACGCTGCTTTATTCGCACGTCTTTTATGTGATATTACAGTTTTGCGCATACATTTAATTAGCATCATTGGATGGAAACATAGCTATTGACTAATGTTAACAGAGATAAATTGTTTGTCAGTTTAATTAATTATCCCTTAACGAATGAAACTTTACACACGTTTATTTTACACTCTATACTCCAGTTTTTAATATAGCTTTGGAAATGTCACGCTCAGCCAACTGGACACGATTATCTAACTTCATATAGATCATCTGTATGCCATCAACTGGTTTTTTCCCCTTTCAAACTTTGCTGTTTTCCTTTATTGTTGCTCTTCAGCTCATATTTACCCTCTGTGTCCTTCAGCACTTTTTTTAATGAAGATATTTGCTTGTTTTTCATTGGTCGGCGCTCTGTCATCGCGCCATAAAGATACACTTTCAAAACCTTTCCCCAGGCAATGCTTTTTCTCATTAAATGTCTCCCCAAAACTAATCGCGAGTCCTCAATTACTGGCCTTCGTTGGTAATCTCAACACGCTCCCGTCTTTCTTCTGTCCGACTGCTTACCTTATCAGAAAGCGTCACTGTTTATGTTAGAAAACTCAGACCAGCGCAGTGTAGTAATGACTCGATGAGTTTTACGATTGGCCGGAGGATCTTTTGTGATGAATATGTCAATGTGAATTCTGATGCGCTTTAATTAAAGCCAGTGCAAACAGTAAATACGACTCGCATTCTGAAGCGGCGCATGAACTGGAAGGTAATTATGATGTGCCTTAATTAGCTGTCATCGTGATCTTAATTGCTTTTGAAGATGGCTGTCCTCCGTTCCTGCAAGTCTACGTGTTGGCGGAGTTTTGTTTCGTATGCAGGTGTGTGTGTGTGTGTGTGTGTGTGCGTGTGCGTGTGTGTGTGTGTGTGGTCAAACTGGCTTTTAGAGGTTACCTTCTCGGTTAATGCTCTGTTATTCTTTGACTTTCTTTCTTTTTCTTCTCTGTTGAGGACTTTTGTTAAGAGTAGTTTCTTGAAATGTTTAGCTTTTATTTTTCCTGAAAATGAAACTGTAGAGCAGAGTTAGTAAACGCTTAACATTTCCGTGCCTGCTTTTCCTACTTCATCAGTTTTGTATAATTTAATAGCTTATGCCAAAATCTACAAAAAAAAGTCTCTTGGAGCGAAATGTCAAACCCAACAGGAAGTCGGATATTTTTAACTTCCTCTGCCGAAAAAGTGCAGTTTTTGCCATTTCCAGGCGTGGTATTTGAACGAACTCCTCTTAGGGAATTCATCAGATCAACACCAAAATTGGGTATTGTCATCTAAAGGCCTTGGCGATGTTAAATTGCGAAGATCTAGAGTTTTCGTCGAAGGGCGTGTCCGTGGCGGCCTCTCAAACTTTGACGCTTCGCCACGAAACAGGAAGTTGTTATAATTCAGGCATACATTGTCTGATCTGATTCAAAATCTATATGTTTGATAACAGTCATGACCTGAACACGTTTACATGCCAATAACCAGATACAGATATAGCGCCACCTGCTGGCAACAGGAAGTGACATGCTTTACAGTGTAACATACTTCTCCTACAAATTTTATCACATAAAATCCATGTTCCGTTAGTTTAGTCCAAAGGCCTTTGTGATGTCAAATTGTGAAGATCTAGAGTTTTCGCCGAGGGGCGTGTTCGTGGCGGACTGAGAAAGTGCTATGCTTCGCCATGGAGGAGGAAGCACTTATAACTCGACCAAACAATATCTGATCTGCCTGAAAATGCACAGGTTCGATGAGATTCCTCTCCTGAAGACATCTACATGCCAATATTAAGTCTCAGTCATAGCGCCACCTGCTGACAGAAGGAAGTTTGGCATAAATCTGTGATTTTTCTCAGGTATTGTAATATATATCGGCTTAAATTATTATTGTTCGCTGTTCTCTGTCATCCTGAGGCCACTGGGTGGCGGTGAGCCGGGGTGCGAGGTCTCTTTCATCGCTGCTTGCAGCTTTAATGTTATTTTGTAATTTAAGAACTTGCCAACACCTCAGCTTAAATATAAAAACCTTTAGTTAAATTTAAAAAATTAGACAAATAAACTAGTAAACCTTCTTTTCAAAAGCAAATGGATGAGTAAATATCCTTCAATCTGCAACCTTACCTGAATATTAGACAATACTCAACAATACAGAATTTAGTCAAAATATTAGTACAGAAAATAAGTAGGCTTAAGGAAAAAGCAGATGAAAACTTTTTTGGTCTAAAAAGTTTTATCTTGGTCTCAGCAGACCAGAGAATCTTATTTTTCACCATTTTATCAATATCCATGCAGGCTTTAATGTGTCTTGCACTGAGGAGAGGCTTCTGTTGGGCCCGACTGGTGGAAGGCTGCAGTGATGGTTGACTTTCTACAACTTTCTCCCATCTCCCGACTGCATCTCTGGAGCTCAGCCACAGTGATCTTTGGGTTCTTCTTTACCTCTCTCACCAAGGCTCTTCGCCCCCGATAGCTCAGTTTGGCCAGCTCTAGGAAGGGTTTTGGTTGTCCCAAACGTCTTCCATTTAAGGATTATGGAGGCCACTGTGCTCTTAGGAACCTTAAGTGCAGCAGAAATGTTTTTATAACCTTGGCCAGAGCTGTGCCTTGCCAAAATTCTGTCTCTGAGCTCTTCAGGCAGTTCCTTTGACCTCATGATTCTCATTTGCTCTGACATGCATTGTGAGCTGTAAGGTCTTATATAGACAGCCGTGTGGCTTTTCTAATAAAGTCCAATCAGTATAATCAAACAGCTGGACCACAGCTGGACTCAAATGAAGGTGTAGAACCATCTCAAGGAAGATGAGAAGAAATGGACAACACCTGAGTTAAACATATGAGTGTCACAGCAAAGGGTCTGAACACTTAGGGCCATGTGATATTTCAGTTTTTCT
The DNA here is from genome assembly GCA_903798125.1 of Danio choprae. NCBI lineage: Eukaryota > Metazoa > Chordata > Actinopteri > Cypriniformes > Danionidae > Danio > Danio choprae. Next base: position 968,285 of record CAIGQW010001014.1, read on the forward strand.
TTTTTAATAAATCTGCAAAAATGTCAACAATTCTGTGTTTTTCTGTCAATACGGGGTGCTGTGTGTACATTAATGAGGAAAAAAATACACTTAGATGATTTTAGCAAATGGCTGCAATATAACAATGTGTGAAAAATTTAAGGGGATTTGAATACTCCTCGTACCCACTGTATATATGGATATAGATAACTAATATGGAGCAAACTAAACATTTAAGTCCAATGCGTGAAACACATAAATGTATGTGTTAATATATTAATTAAAACAATTATATATATTATATAAAACAATAAACAAATCAGAATTTTGGTAATCAAATGAGCTTTTAAAGGTTACATTCTCATTTAATGTTCTTTTATTCTGTCGCTTTTGTGCCTTTTTTATGTACAATGAAACTTGCAAAGACGTTTGTAACAGTAGTTGATTATACTTGATATAAAGTGTCTATAGAAAAACATCATACCCTGTGAAAATCAATACCTTTACTCACATTGCACCCTGTTGTCAAAAGACCTTCATTGTAGAATAAAGCTGTAGAAATAAATACATTTGTAGAAAGGCACAGGTTAGGAAAAGGCTGCAAAAAAACCCATTTTATTTGCCATGTGATTTTATTTCAGGCTGTATGATAAATAAAGTAATCATTTTAAAGGGCTATGATGATAGGTACTGTATATTCATTTTCCCTTCCTCCTGCAAATTGACAGAGCAGTGTTGCTGTCTTTGCAAACATTTCCATGACTGTTTTTACTCCTTTACGATTGTAAAATGTGTAACAGCAGCTTAGTGATTAAAGCTGAGGGGAAAAAAAAATGTTTTCAGGCTTTTAAAGATATTTAGCGTTGCTTAAGATGGCATAAAAGGGATTGATTTTTCAGTCGGAGTAACTTTGATTTCCACCAGACAGCCTGTTTTGCTCAAATGGATTCAGTTTTTTTCATGCGAGTGGTTAAATTAAATGCTTTAATTACATTATGGTGCAAAGTTTTTTCACAAAAATAAATGATCATCATTTATATTTTGGAAGTCCCACACTTCACTTTAATTACTACCACATTTATCAGCCAGACCAGCTGTAAATTCTGTCACCGACTGTGTGATTTATTTAATTTTTTAATGTATGTGCAAGCATTTAATCAGCTTTTTTCACCCCGTTCTGTAAGGTAATGAAATAATCGTATTTTGCGATCGTGTTTCTGATGTTTGTATTAAAGGGGAACTATTATGCAAAAATCACTTTTATAAGGGGTTTAAACACAGTTGTGCGGCAACATTGTGTGAATATAGTCAGCCACTAATGGTAAAAAATAATTAAATCTTTTTTTTTTTATAATCACACTTCATAAAAACAGTCTGCAGAAACACTTTGATTGACATTCTCCCTTTGTACATGTCATCAGAAGGGGAAAGCCCCACTCACTAGTGACCATCTCTCCCTTGTTAGCATAAACAGCCCTGAGGGAGAAGCAGCCATCTGCCATTAGAGTTTTCATCGTACCTGCTGATGATAATGTGAGTGATTAAGAGGCATTATAAATGTAGAGTTTTAGGATGCACACAAACACCGTAGACTATTCTGATGCACTACTTTTGACTTTTTCAGTCAGTTTTTAGCATCGTCCCTTTTGAAAATTTATTTTAATTTAAAGCGACAGTCACCAAAACGGCACAATTTGGAACAAAGCCTAAAATTGGCCATTTCAAAGAGTTCTAAAGCATTATTTGTGTGGTATTTTGAGCTGAAACTTCACATACACACTCTAGGGACATCAGAGACTTTTTATATAAATCAGAAGTTTTATATAAACAAACTTTGAGAGGATCACGTGCTTGTGATTGACCATGGCTGGTCTCGCATTAACAATCACATGACCAACCAATCAGATGAATCCAAACACACATAAATAGTCCGCTTTCCTTACCTTAGTCACCTTAGAAACCCCCCATCCACCCGACTCCTTCCACTCTTTCTTAGCTTAATAACGGGAGTTCTCAAGACCTACCTGAACTCAGACTCCCCTCTCTCTTTTCCCTTGAGTGAGCTTTGCTGTAGCATGTCGGATCCTGTTTTCTTCAGTGCGTGTTTGTAGCAAACTCTCTGGAAACTAAAACAATGTCATTAGCCACTAGCTTCATATGAAGAAAACCGCAGGACACTCATTCATCATCCGCTTTAATGCTCAGCTGAAATGTCACTGGTTAGCAAGTACAGGTCAGACTTTAAGAAAATCAAGAGCCTCTCATATGTCCGCAATAACCTTGTAGAAGTAGCTGTTGTGCAGTTGAAGTAAAAATTATTAGCGCTCCTGTGAATTTTTTTTTTTTTTTTTTTTACAAATATTTCCCAAATTATGTTTAAGAGAGCAAGGAATTTTTCACAGTATTTTCTATAATATTGTTTCTTCTGGAGAAAGTCTTATTTGTTTTATTTTGGCTAGAATGAAAGCAGTTTTACATTTTTTTAAAAAACCATTTTAAGGTCAATATTATTAGCCCCCTTAAGCAATATTTCTTTCAGAATGTCTACAGAACAAACCATTATTATACAAAGATTTGCCTAATTATTCTAACTTGCTTAATTAACCTAGTTAGGTCTTTAAATTGCACTTTAAGCTGAATACTAGTATGTTGAAAAATATCCAGTCAAATATTACGTACTGTCATTATGGCGAAGATGAAAGAAATCAGTTATTCATATTCTCCATTAAACAGAAATTGGGTAAAAAGAAATATATAGGGGGGGTAATAATTCAGAAGGGCTAATAATTCTGACTTTAACTGTTTGTGTGTGTGTTTGTGTGTGTGCGCGTGTGCGTGCGTGTGTGTGTGTATTTGTGGATTTTATGTGATTCATTCATTACCTCACTTCCAGACTTGACAGAAATGACCCATTTTAATCTAAGAGCTTTTCCCCTTGGAAAAAAAGAGAAAGGCTTTATGTGAGTGGCTTTATTCCTACCATTAACAAATCAAATACTAATTAGCGTCAGATTTGGCAGTGCGTTTCAGATCTGACCACTTCTTTTGTAAGGAGCCGTTCATCCAGAAATCAAAGCGATCATTATTTACTCCTCCTCGTGCCCTTCCAAACCTGCGGAAAACACGAAAGGAGAAATTCAATAGACCTTTTATTGTTTTTCATTCAATTAATATTTTATTGTTTTTATAATTAAGTGGTAATTTTTATTTTATTTTTTTTCAAGTTGTTGTGCTTAGAAAGTTTGACAAGCACACAAAATCAAATAAAATGTAATGTTTTATTTCAAACTTAAAGATAAAAAATAAATAAACAAAATGCATAAAATGCAAAACATAACATAAAATGCAAACTATTTAGCTTATTTTATATTATTTTTTTCGTTCTTGAAACAATTCATTCAATTCTAGACATATTTGCTTGGTTTTAAAATGTTTAATTAGTGCTTTAATTAGTGCTTATTTATTTTAGCTAATTTAGATTTTCATGAAAAGAAACAAGCAAACACAAATGCTTTAAAAAACCTCTCATACTTTAAATAACTGAGTGAGGAACAGAGCTGAGTTGTACTTTAGTTTTTGGATTAAAGTCATGTGAGGTACTGGAATGTCATATGTTGTTGGTTTTTTGCTGCTGTTTCAGGCTCTGCTGGAGCAGGCGGTGGTGAAGAGCGAGGGCTTCAGTGTGGATCATCTGGAGAGAGTTTACTCTGCTCTCAGCCAGTGTATTTACCAGCACCGCCGAGACTACGACAAGACCAGACTCATAGAGGTACTCACTCAATTTCTCGCTTGTTCACACATTCACATACTCGCATAAACTCATTAACTCGCTAACAAACACACACACACACACACACACACACACACACACACACACACACACACACATTAACTCACTCACTAACTAACTCACAAACTCACGCACACACCAACATATTCACACAAACACCCACTCAGTCACTAACTCACTCACTCACACATACACGCTCACTAACTCACTCACT
>CAIGQW010001014.1:972644-994925 GCA_903798125.1 Danio choprae
GAAAAAAGACAGTAAACGGCTAAACTACTTGCTTTAAAAACAATTGTGTTTATGACGATGCACAACAAATAATATAAAAAGAAAATACAAGTTTGCAACACCAAGCAGCAAAAAGAGCTGTGTAATAATAATACACATAAGGTCAATATAGTTCAGTTAACTATAATAACTCTGGTATAAATATATCCATTTGAATTCATATAAATGCAGTTTGATTGTATTTACCAGTTTGAAAACACTGGATTGTAACACATTTGTTGTAATAGCTCATATAACACTGCATTGAAATGACACCATTATTAACTAGCAGCGCTGCACCGACTAATGACCCGTGACGTTGTGTTCAGTCATGTGTCGTGTGTGTGTGTGTGACGGCGCTCAGACGAGACAGAAACACACTGAACAGCTGCTGTGTGTTTGAATTACCCCGATGCTGGAGAGCCTTCGCTCGGCCTCATGGGAAATTATGCGCGCTGTTCTCCAATACAATAGTAATGGTCGCTGCCCAGCAGAAAACAGATTAGAGTTGCTCCAAGGAATTACGGCCGGCGTGACTGAAGGCTCATTTGCATGTTGTGTGTACCAGTTCCTCATTGAGAGAGGACTTTAATAGAGTCGTGTTTATTAATTCCAGGATCATTCTGAATCGAGAGCATCTGAAAAGGCTGTGTGTGTGTGTGTGTGTGTGTGTGTGTGTGTGTGTGTGTGTGTGTGTGTGTGTGTGTGTGTGTGTGTGTGGATTTTAATCCACAGCTCGCCGTCAGATCTGTGGATCATTTTGCAGCCGGCGGACTGGATTTAGAAGAAATTGAACATGATTTAGTTAATTGTTCACACAATTTGTCCTGTTTGTAACTATTAGGAATGTCAATTTACACAAATACTTATGAGCAATTGTTTAAATTATCAATTTGATTCAATTATTTGTTAACCTTAATAATGCAAGATGTGTTTAATGCAGTGTCACACCGGCATGACAGAATCTGGAAATGACATTCACAGCATGTTTTACTGCAAATAAACTGCTATTAGGATTGTAAAAACTAAATTGAATAAAAGGATTTAATGATTCAGTGTAATGACTAGTATACACGTGCTAATAGCAGAGTATCAGGTCTGTGTCCATCTGAGCGAATCATTTCTTGCATCAAGCATCATGTCTTATCTTCTTCTAATACGTGCATAACATATTATTCATATTATAAAATACCTGGAAAACATCAGACACAAAATTATTCCCGTTTTGTTTTTCCTAACATAGTATAGTGTGTATAGTGTATCAATTTAAAGGATTATCAGTCAGTTTATTTTGTTGATTATTTGTTGACGTCCCTATTAGTTGTCATTTACTAGATTTCTGCTTTACTGCATTTGGTAACACTTTAAAATAAGGGTTAATTAGTTAATGTTAGTTACAAACATGAACAAACAATTACTTATACATTTATTGCCATATTTTACCATCATTGTTAATGTTAGTTAACGCTAGTTAACTTGTATATGTATTATGTATCTACATTTCTAATTCAAATGATGACTTTTTAAACTGAAGTTTTAAATCAAATGAAAAAATAGTACAATTGTATACAAGACGGCAATATCTTGAATACAGTTGAATAGAAAATCATCAGCAGTCCTGTGAAATTTATTACACTTTTGATTTTCAAATATTTCCCTTGTTTACAGGGATGTGATTTATAAATACCCATATAAATACGGATGTCTGTATTTTCTGTCCTCAATGGAACGGCCCTTGTACTGTGCATACATTTCTTCTTTTTTGTTCTCGACTCATTATAATTGACCTAACCTACCTAGTTAACCATATTAACCCAGTTAAGCCTTTAACCTCTTAGCCAGAACTCACTTATGTGGATTTACACCTACCTAACTTTAAATAGTAACAGTTCTTGACTCCAGTGAGCTACAAACAAAAATGAGGTATCATTGGAAAGAAGAGCTTTATTATGATCTAAAAATATATAGTTTTTCACTTTACTAGTCTCTTGCAAAATAACTAGTAAAATAATTTGTACTGTCATCATGGCAGACATGAAAATTCGCTATTAGAGGGATAGTTCACTCAAAAATCACAATTCTGCCATTTTTTTATTCACCTTTCACTTATTTCAAACCTATTTTCTCTGAACAAAAAAGATGAATGTTGGAAACTTGTAATTGACTTGTATAGTATTTGTTTTTCCTACTATTGATGTCAATCCAACATCCAACATTTTTCTAAATATCTTCATTTGTGTTTTTGTGTTAAAAGACAAAAGAAATGAGTTATTAAAACTATCATGTCTAAATATGTCAGGGGAAAATCCTCTTTGAAAAAGAACTCAAATTTCACAGGAGGGCTAATAGTTTCAGCTGTATGTATGCGTGTATACTATAAATATTCTTTAATGTCTGATGGGATCCACATTGAGCAAACAGTGCAGTTAACAAAGTGGTTTTCTGTCTGTTGCTTTGCAGGCCATGGAGAGGCAAGTTGAGCATTTCGAAACATTCCTGTGATGAAACGAGGGCTTTCAGAGAGAGAGAGAGAGAGAGAACGTGAGATCGGAGACTCTTTTGATAGCAGAGGGGAAAAGCAGCGTCCTGAGCCAAACCCTTCACGCCGAGCCGGTCTGGACGCCTCAAGAAAAACACACACACACACAGAAGAAGAAGAAGAAAAAAAAGAGGTGCAGACAATAGAAACAAAGGCGACTTGGTGCTATCATCTCAGGTACCTGAAACAGAACCAGTCTACACAACCAAACACAACAAAAACTCCTGGAAGTTTCCTTTTTGTTCCTTTGGTCTTGTTTTATTTTGATTATTTTTTTGGTAAACTCACACACATGCCAATTGCCGGTGATCGTTCTTGGTGCTATTGGGTGCTATTGTTCTTTTTATTTTCCGTCTGCTGCTCCTTGTTCTTCTCATTAGTGAGCAAACAAAACACAAACCGTACAAAATAAAAGATTGTGTGATGTCACAAAGCAACCTCAGCCTCCGTCTACTGGACGCAAACAAACACACACACACACACAGAGATATTCTCACCAGCAGTGGAAAAAGTCGAATCACCTGCTCATTTTCTGTGGGAAAAAAACACACATCGCCCTCTTTCTATAGCTCTGTAATGTCACACCATTGAGATTATCAACACTTTTTAGATACTTCTGCTGGACAAATGAAACAAACACACGTTTATATGGCGTTGTTTTCTACTGGATGTTAATTGTACCATTCGCAAGGCCTCTGTATTGTAAAAACCCAACATTTCCTTGTGAAAACAAGACTGTGTTCTATTCTGACCAAGACGTTTGTAGAATTTCATGAAAAAAGGACAGATTTCGGTTAAAAATAGGTCTTTAGGAGAGAAATGGTATTATTTCTTAGAGCCATCACATATGCCCCCCTTATTTTTTCTGGTTTAACTGGATTTATGGCTAGATATCTGGAGATTGCACTGCCTGGCGTGTGCCTTAACTTTTGAAATAGGCTGAGGAAAATACATAGATAATGAATATTGACTATCATTGTTTGTGGACAAACCCTTTTTAGAGAATCGGAAAACAGTTGTCTTTTCGATTAAAACAATGTTGTTAATGTTTGCCAATCTCTTCTCAAGTCACCAAACAACATCTTCATAGTTTGTCTGGTCACTCCATCATACGTGGCTTTCATTTGCCAGCCATTTCTTATCATAACATGACCAATTTGGAGTGTAAAATGCTAGCAAATGAAGTGAAAGAGGCAGTCTAGGCAGTGCTGAAGTTTTGAAACAAAGCATTACTATTTTGTTTTTGTTGTTGTATATGTTTTATACTTATTTACCCTTCATGGTGTTTTCTGTCATCTTTAGTTGTTGCGTTATTAATGTTTTGTTGTATTGTGTAAGTAGCATTAAAGGGAAGTGCACCCAATAATGAACATTTGCTGTTAAAGGGGTAGTTCACTCAACATGACTTTTTTTTTTTTTACTCGCCTTTCACTTATTTCAAACCTATTGGATTTTTTCTTTTAACAAAAAAAAGAAGAATGTTGGAAACTATGGATGTCAATGGTTACGCATTTCCAACATTCCTCAAAGTATCTTCTTTTGTGTTCTTCCTCTGAAGGGTGAAGCAAGTCAAGGGTGAGTAAATGATTGCAGAATTGAACTATCCCTTTAATTTGCAGGACATTTAAGATTTTTTTTTTCTTCACTTGAACTCTAAAGAAGATTTTTTTAGCTGATTTATAAAATGCTACTGTGACTAAAGTTAGCTACTTTCAGAGTACAAAAAATACAGACAAACTAAATTAATATTGTGTGTCCTGAAGAGGTCTAATGAAGCAGTTGGTCTGCGCAAGAAACTGAATATTATTACCTTTAATTCTAGCAAAGGATCCTGAATATGTTCACAATCTTAGGAACAGGAACCAATCATTGTATCTTCAGGAGTCGCTGGTGTTCATTTTGCTTTGCCTGTGTTTTTATTTTCGTTTAGTTTATGACACCCTGGTAGCCTTCGACTTGCAATTTATGAATCACCATAAATTATATGAACCACAGTTTCAGCTTAAAAATCTTCAATGTTCAACTGAAGACACGGATTATAATCTTGGACGGTCTTCATATTCTAAATCTTCATATTTGGGTGAACTGTCCATTTAAATCTGTTCTCACTCTCAAACTTTCGTTAACTCTCTGCTTTCATCGCTTTGAAAAGTAAGTTGATCCAAGTTCAAGAGTCCTCGTGACCTTGTCTAGGATTCGGTGCTATTAAAAAAAAGGAGAAGAAAAAAAAGGAAACACTTTAAGACATATGCAAAAGAAAGGAAAAAAAAAATCTATGAGTTAGCTTTGGACTACTGCAGTGCGTGTGAGAGACAGAACCGCAGCTACCTCAGCAAGTTGTTTTCATGCGAAGAGACGAAAGTAATGACCTGTTTACTTCTAAACAGTATTTGTTGACCTCTATAAAAAAATCTCTGCGCCCTTCAGAAATTCAAGCTAAGGTACTGGATCACCTCATGTGGCTGCTGCAGTAATCCTCGGGGTTTGTTCGGATGCGTTTCTTCACTCTTTCGTTGTTTGGGGTTGTTCTGCTTTTGAGCCGAGAAAAGAAATGGCATTTTAATACAGGTGAAATGTTAAATACTGTATATTTCCGTTTTGTTTTTCTACATGTGCATCCCATGAGTTCGTATATTAGTGGCCATGTTTTGTTTCCTACTTTTCAGTCCATTTCATGAGCTTTTTTTTAATATTATACTCAAATGCCGCCTTTTTCCTTTGTGCTATTGCATGTCCATTTTGTTATTTATTAAATTATTAAACATCGTCATACGTTTAACCGAAACCAATTGGAAAAAAAATGTTACATGAAATTTGTGCCGAGACTCGCGATGTAGCACATTTTTTTGTAGCAGGTGTTGCACGACGTTCAGAAACGGGGTTTTTTACTGGTCTCAGGTCTCTGCTACATTCATATTTATTCCATGAGGGTGGAGATGATGCTTTTTCACGTATTACCAATTGAGGATGATGCGGGGAGGGGGGCGGAGTTTTTAACATGCATTTTGGGGTCCCCCTTTGTCACCTGTAGTATCATCAACGTGCTAATCCGGAGTAGCGTTGAAGAAACTACTGTAACGCTGACCGTATTGGAGAGTAGAAAAACTAAATAGAGCTTTAGTTGATGCCAAATCACCTTATTTTACAAAGCTATTTACTAGCTTAATGCAATTGGCCTTTAATCAAACCTCGGTCGGCAAGAATCATGCAAAATGGGATTTTGCATTCAGAAGCACCACTAATATATTTTTAGAAAATTAACTCTTAAAATCCCGCATTAAAAAAATGTTACAATGTGGAAGTCTATGTAGTTCTATGTGCTTGACTACAGTTCTTTACCTTTAGTTGACCAGAGTCTAATTCAGATGATTTTTACTGACTGTAGGAAGTCCATAGAACAATAGCATTTTGCTTTAGGTAGGCAAAAAGACCCACTAAACCCTTTTTTTATTGTTATATTGTGGTCGGGAGTTTTCTCAAGTCAATGCTGTATGATGGAGGAAAAGTATTGGTTCATTTGTTTTTTAGTTAAGTCCATTTAATTAGTAGATCTATACCCCCTTTATGGTTTCCGATGGTTGAGGGAATTCTCTTTTCGTTTTGAGTGTTACCAGAATTCGTGTCCCTTTTATTTTTACTACTTATGAAGCAAATCAAAACCACACACATTGTTCTGTCCTTCCTTGCGGTCCTTCTTTTTGTGAAATGATATATTTACTGTAATTTCTGAAATAAACTGCTGTGATATACTTGAATAAAAGGTGCAAATTGAAGTCGCTCTGGTGTTTCAATCCGAGTCGTGTCTTAATTCGTGATAGGGGTTAGAGCCAAAAAATGGGAACATTTAAGTAGCAAACAAAAGCTCATTCACATATAAAAATGTAATTTTCCAGTGCTAATTATCTACAGTTCCTTTAAATTAGGCGGATTATAAAATTGTACCATTTTGATTCCATTCAGCCCATCTCCTGGTCTGGTGGGAGCTCGTTTAGCTTAACAATTGATTTGTGTTAGGACAACATGAAGGAATGGTGTAGATCATTACATCGGATCATTGGCATATTGCTAAAAAATGACCAGAGTTTTGATAATTGTTCTATTTAACTCTTCTTGACTCTTCTGTACAGTAGTTACATAGCGTCTAAGACCAACAGAAAATAAAAAGTTGTTATATTTTCTGCCTATTATGTCTGGGAACTGTACAGCAAACCATTTTGGCATAATTAAAAGGGAACTTTGCTGCAGCTGGCACAATGATATTATGATAAGACTTTTGGCTAGTTTACATTACCACCCGCTTGCACTCGCTCTTGTTTTTCAAAATCCTTTACAGTTATTCAAAAATGTCAGTCTTAGATACAGTAATCGGTTATACCGTGTGGAAAGTCAATAAACAGTCGATGATTTCTTTAGAATTCTGGATATGTATTTCAGCATTAATAACGTAAATTGTTCCGGTAGGGTACAGATTTACAGACACTGTCCAATCCATTGAATTTTTTTCTAAAAACATTTATACACAATTTGTATCGCCTTTTTTAAAATATACATATCTTCCATATAATACAAAGTGTCTCCTTCCATCTCCTCCATCTGTATTCGGCCACGGCTGCGGGTTCGTGGATTGGAATAAAATGCAAGGATAAAAAAAAAAAAAGAAGAGAAGAAGAAAACAAACCCACAAAGAAAAGGTCGAATGATTTACACAGAACAAAATGAAATGAAACTCCTCTGGGCATCACAGGTTCTGGTATTTTGTGCTTTGGAGTTCAGGAGGGCCTTTCGTTCGATCTCGTCTCTGTATCACTGGCCCTCGCTGGAGGGCTACATGACTAGCATTGACGTCTTTCAGATTCTTGCAAAAGTCCCATCACGATGCATATGATTTTATATATATATATATATATATATATATATATATATATATATATATATACACGACATACAATCCCATTTTCTCATCTCACGACATGACTACCAATGAAAAATGACGTATGACGGAAACTTGATGTGGGAGAAGAATATCAACTCAAACATTAAAAGGGCAATTAAAAAAAAAAAAGAAAATTGCATTTGGCTGACCTAGAATACCGTTCCAATGGCACGACACCTGAGCGGAAGCTATGCTACGGATCCCTTGCCGTGACGGTCCGACCGCGGTCCACCCAGATTGCCTGGCTGGAGCTCGATGGGCTGATTTTGGCCAGTTTGTGATATTAGAGTCCAGAGCCAGGCTTGTTGTCAGCCGCTCTGAATGTACTTCTTTATAACCACACAACCGTGTCTGAAAAGCGGACACGACAGATTCTGCAGCAGCGTCCATGTGTTGGTGGAAGGGTCAAAGGTCTCCATGTTGCCCAGCGCTGGTCCCTCGCTGCTCACAATTCCTCCCGTTGCATAGATCTTCCCGTCTAGGATCGCCGCACTGGGGGGGAAGAGCAAGAAAATGTTTCCATTTCATTTACGCCACACCATTTGTAATGTGGAACATCGTTTATTGCATTGTGTAGCACAATCTACAGTTCATTAGACCAACCTGCAGAACTGCCTGGAGTGATTCATGTTGGGGCCAGCTTTGATGTTGCCCTTGTCTGGGTCGTAGATAGTGGTGGCTCGGGCGTAGGCTCCTCCCAGGATGAAGATAAAACCATTGAGGCTCACAGCAGGAGCGTACTTGTTATCTAAATAAGCCCGGAAGGAGCACAGGAGGAAAGAGAACAACAGATAGAAGTTACTTCTCTGATGTATGTTCCAGCCACAGATGAATTTTTCTCCCCCTGGAATAATGGCTTTATCAGAGGTATAGCCAATGCAAGATCTCTGGTGCATTTTAGAGTTACTACTAAATCGTATTGTTGCTGGTATACCTTAATGCTTATCAGCACAAATCCGTTGTTCTTTCAGAAGGTTCTAGTGTAATGGTGGATAAGCAATGAGGCAGATTACGATCTAATGTAGCATGTGGTTTCTATACGACGCCATCAGTTTGCGATCTTCCGAAATAGAGTTCGAAAGGACTATTTGTAATGCATTTATGATTTTCCCAGCCTCTTTTGTGACACATTACATTCCCCATGTCCCTGTATCCTTTATGCCTCACTTTATTAAGCAGAGAATGACAAATAATGGCAAACAGATATATGGCCCCTGTTCCGTCTAATGATTCCACACAGAGGAAATTACCTCTGTAATACCCGAAGACCCTTCACAGCGTGACAGGTTTTACTCACTCTATCCTTCTTCGCATGGGGTAAATGGCCAAGAAACAGAAATAATCACATCTTTTCATGAGCAGGCAAATGACTGACAGCCTAACGCATGGACGTGAACACGAAAAAGGTCGTTGAGCCGAATGCAGGAGAGAGGCTATCAGCCTTTGCTTTCTGACAGAGAAATTGTCTCCCAAACGATTACAGCTGGGCCAATTTATTACACCTATGAATAATTCACGTGGCTGCGTTCAAGGTTTTGTTTTTGTTTTTTTTCCCTCTCCTCCACACCTTCGACTGACACTCCTCGCCTGAGAAGCGGAGCACAGAAGCGATCTGTAAAACAGCCGCTGGATTTAATGCTTGAAAAGGAGGTGTGAGATGGGCTCTCGCTTGGCGCCGTGACTGCCAGGTGCTTCTCATTAAAACCCCCCACCGCTCAAATCTGACTGACGGTCCAGATAACGCCCTCTTTTATAGAGCACTCCGACCCGAATCACGCACAGCAAGAGCTGTGGAATTGATCGGCAGCATAACTCAGATGGAGGCATCATCTTCTGTAACAACAGCACAGTTCTGGCGTCCCCCCCACCCCCCTCCTCAAACACATCTTTATATTTCCCTCACACACACAAAAAAAAAAACGACTGCTTTTTATGCCGAGTCACTTCATACAAACTCCCAGAGTGCTTTGTTTGCGTCATAAGCGTATGCATCTTGAGAGTGGTTTGAGTTGTAGGATCAGCTCTGTTGAATCCTAATCTCACCCTACGCAAAGCTCTGTTTATCTGTTTGTTGTCTCGTGTTCAAACCCAACGCTGATGCTATCAGCAGAGCTCATTGTTGGGTTTGGCCCACGTTCTGCCTGCCGCTGCTACTCGAGGGGCTCAAACGCGACGCCAAAGCTCGGTCTGCGTCTTTGATGCTGAAATCCTGCCACCGGCAAGACGTCTCAAGGTTTTCGATCAAATAGGGGAGACCTGTACCTGGCACAATAGAGACATGAGAGATTCAGCTCTTTTTTTGAAAGCGAAACAAGACAACAACAACAGTTCGTGGCACCAATTTACAGAGGTGTCTCGCTCAATTTTCAGGAGAGGTGAAACGCGCCAGAGAAAAGCTATTAAAAAACGAAAGAAAGGGGCAAGGAGCTGTTTGAATAGCAAGATTCCTTGAGAATCTTGTTGGAAATGGGGTGAGGACACCGGCAACAACCTTCAGTCTGCAATAAACAAGTTGAAGCATTTCAAGTGAGACTACTTCAGTCAAACCCATCTCACTCTGACGGACGTTTCAAAGTACCGCCTGGTCAATTGACATGCTTTAAATGTGCTTCATAAACACAGGCTACCCTTCGTAGGGATGTTTGTCTGAGTCTAACATGGAGTTCAGCAATGGGCAACTGGGAGCCCGTGCGGTGATCACTCATCAGACTGTCCAGAGGCTCCCTGAATCACTTTTTAATGTGCCTGTTCTCTAAAGACGCCCAGCAATCTTGTGTAATTTGTACAAGCAATTGTTTGCGATCAATTCTCCACTGTCCGCATGGCTTTATGCACTTTCGGTGGCACTTTCGCCTGCTCGACCTTCACTGACAGCTCGTCTTGTTGGCACTGGCTGAACTAGTGTTTGCTCAGTAGTGTTTACAGGTCTTCAAACAACAGACTCACACAGGGACCTTGAGGAAATGAACCTCTTAAAAGCCTTCAGCATGAGGCTATCACCTGCATGGGCACGGCAGGGGAAATATGCAATGGTACAGTAGAATGGCTCTGACTGGGGGTAAAAACGGCCTATGGGAAAAATCACACAAAGATCTCATGTTCAAATTCCATGCTAGTATTTAACTCCTACAGTAATACTAAATGGATTTCTTCTGTGAATTAGAATGAAATACTTTTACATAACACATATGGTGTCAAAGATTTATTAGACGTGACCACAAAATCAGTCATAAGGGGCAAACCTTTGAAAATTACATCAATGACATACATCAATCATAAGCTGAATAAATAAGCTTTCCATTGATGTTTGGTTCGTCAGATAGGACAATAATGGGTCGAGATATAACTATATGAGAATCTGAGGGTTAAAAAAAATCTAAATGCTGACAAAATCGTCTAAATTAAGCTCTTAGCAATGTATATTACTATTTAAAAATTAAGTATTGATATATTTAGATGAGGAAATTTGCTAGATGAGATACAGTTGTGGCTGGAAGTTGACGAGAATTATTTATATTATTTATTCAATTTCCCATTAATTGTATTTTATTAACGTCTACCCCTACCCCAACCCTAAAGCTAAGCGTCACAGTAATGTAAAAACAGTCATTATACCAAGTATTATTTATGTTATATATTAAATTTCCCATTTATTGTATTTTATTAACGTCTACCTCTCGTCACAGTAACGTCAAAATATGAATTATTGTTATACAGCATCACAAAAATGATGCTATATTGATGTGCATTGATGTGAAATTTAGACAATGTCTTTATATTTTACTAATATTCAAATTATTGTTTTATTATAAAATATAAAACTATAATTTTAATTTATACATAAGAGCTTTGCAGCCCAGGGTCATTTGTATTTTTGTTCTGTAATTTAATTGACATTAAGCAAACATAAAAATGTAATGCATTATTTATATACAGTACATTATATAATGGTATAAATAAACAATGACAAAGTAACTGAGATTGATCAATTCTGTAAAGTTATTGTTAATTACGGTTTAACATTAGATATGATTAACAATCTCAGAACATTAAGGAACAAACATTGAGGACAATTAATCAATGTAAAACATGTGTACTACTGTTTCTTCCCATTAGTTGTTCCATTAAACAGATGCAAACATGCAAAACCTTACTGTCCAGTATATATCCAGTGCCAGTAATTGAAAAAGGTCTAATTTCAGCATGAATCGATCTGGGTTGCAGCTTTACTTAAACCTACAGCTTAGTGTTACCAATAAACGCCTGCCAGAATGTTAAATAAACGTAAGCGTTCAGCACATATACTCACGTGTGCGAATGACCATAACAACAATAAAAGACAATAATCTCTTGTTTATGATTGGACATACCGGATTCCCTCTACTGTACGCAACTTAATTTAATTACCAAGTTAATTTAGTTTATGAAATGGCTTTTATGATGCCATAGCACAGCAGTCACTGAGCTAATTGAAGGCTGAAAGTGAAGACTGCGAGTCTGGATCTCCAGGATCTGTCCTGCTGTTCTTTATGCTACCATTGAGCCCTCCAGCAAACAAACAGCCCAATAAAACAGATAATACACAACCACCTTCTGGACCAATACACCTTTATAAGGCAAGACACTGCAGGTGAACACAGTAAAAAAGATTAAGAACTGTAAGTTTGCTAAAATGTTATGTTTAAATATATTAAGTTGAGACATTAACTAATTCATTCATTCATTCATTTTCATTTCGGCTTAGTCCCTTTATTAATCTGGGGTCGCCACAGCGGAATGAACCGCCAACTTATCCAGCATATGTTTTACGCAGCGGATGCCCTTCCAGCTGCAACCCATCTCTGGGAAACATCCATACACACCCATTCACACTCATACACTACGGACAATTTAGCTTACCCAATTCACCTATACTGCATGTCTTTGGACTGTGGGGGAAACCGGAGCACCCGGAGGAAACCCACGCCAAAACGGGGAGAACATGCAAACTCCACACAGAAATGCCAACTGACCCAGCCGAGGCTCGAACCAGCGACCTTCTTGCTGTGAGGCGAACGTGCTATCCACTGCGCCACCGTGAGGCCACATTAACTAATTGAGAATTTAAATATTTGACAATAAATAATTGACAGTTTAAATAATTAACACATTAGTTCATTAAAGCGATAGTTCACCCCAAAAATGGATATTTACTGACTATTCACTCTCCCTCATGTGGTTCCAAACTTTTATGAGTTTCTTTCCTCTGTTAAACACAAAAGAAGATATCTTGAAGAATGTTGAAAACCTGTAACCATTGACTTCCCTAGCAGGAAAAAGAAATACTATGGAATTCAATAGTTACACGTTTCCAACATGTTTCAAAATATCTTCTTTCGTGTTCAACAGAAGAAACAAACTCGTAAAGGTCTGGAACAAGTAAAGGTTGAGTAAATAATGACAGAATTGTTATTTTTGGTTGAACTATCTCTTTAAATATGCGCTAATTTGCATACATTCCTAACATAAAACAAGAAACACTTCATCAGATTTTTGTCACATACTAGTCAAGGGGCCTTGAGGGGATTTTACAAATCTCGCTTACTTCATAATTCAGAAAATACTGCAAACAGTCACAAATAAAAAATAAAAAATAAATAAACACACACACACAAACACACACACATGTTTGTTTTTGTGAAAAGTGGGTACATTACATAGGTTTCCATTCATTTTATACTGTCCAAACCGTATATTGTGTTGGCCTAATCCCACCCCACTCTACCCCTAAACCCAACCATCACAGGAGACTGTGTACAGCTTTACTCTCTGAATAAACTCATTCTGTGTGATTTATAAGCTTTTGGAGAAATGAGGACGTCAGCAATGTCCTCATATTTCACCTCCTTTTTGTAATACCTGTGTCATACCTATGTCATTATACATATTTGTGTCCTGACATGTCACAAAAACACGTACACACACACACACACACACACACACACAGTGCTCAGAACACAGATCTCTCATTTAAATGAACACTTTCTATAGGACGCTTTACAATAATATATTTGTGTATTTACATTAGATTAGTCAGTACTGAAGCCAAATCTGGAGCTGATCTAACAAAATAATTTAAGATAACGGTCCTAAATGAAGTACACCCAAATGTATATGTTATAACAAATATTCAATTAAAAAAATTAAAAAGAGCAAAAATCAAGAAAACAAAAAATATCAAAAATGTTGTTGAAATTTTGTAGTTTTGTATTTTGTAGTGGGGTATTTTGGCAATATTTTGCATGAATTTAAGTGTATTAAATTCTATTTTATTTCTAAAGATGTTTGGTGATTAAAAATATAAAAATAAATATATCTGTTTAGGAAATCTGTTTTGTTCAAATGCACCCAAATATATGACCTATATTCTCTGAGAAATGGTATACCCCATTTTCATTTGAGCACTGAATGTATTCATTCAGAATATTTTGTAGTATAAGATGTTGCATATAATCAGACCGTTTATGTATGAACATATCCCTCTGTGAAAACCTCCAGATCGAAATAATAGTGTGGTCTACGTAAGTGTTGCTGAACTAGAGATCTGTGCCTCAAGAACTTTCAAATATGTATTGCAACTGAAATATACAGACATAAACGAATGAAGTGCGACAAAAGAAACACATAAAAGTGTATTTTGGATGTTTTCTTTAACACAGAAAAAAAAACTATGAAGCTCAAAAGGCCCGGGTACATTTAAGGAAAGGTCTCATGTTAAAGGAACATACCACTAAAAAATACTCCCCTAAGAGTTAAGCAGTTGAGTTGTACCATTTTTTAATCCATTCAGCTGATCTCTGGGTCTGCCAGGTTTTTGCTAGATGAGATACGGTTGTGTGAGAATTATTTATATTATTAAATAATGGCAATATCCCATTAATTGTATTTTATTAACGTCTACCCCGACCCCAAACCTTATCATTACAGTAATGTAAAAACATTATACCGAGTATTATTTGTTATTTATTAAATTACCCATTACATTGTATTTTATTAACGTCTACCCTCACCCCAAACCTTATCATCACAGTAATGTAAAAACAGTCATTATACCGAGTATTATTTATGTTATTTATTAAATTACCCATTACATTGTATTTTATTAACATCTACCCATACCCTGAACCCAACAGTCACAGTAATGTCAAAATATGAATTATTGTTATACAGCATCACAAAAATTATGCTATATTGATGTGCGTATCCGCAGCTGTATCCCATCTAGACTTTACCGGTCTGGCATGAGCACATTTAGCTTAGCTTAGCATAAATCATTGAACCACATTAGACCATTAGCATTTCACTCAAAAATGACCAAAGAGTTTAGATGCCTTTCCTATTTCAAGCTTGAATCTTTTGTAGTTACTTGGTGTGCTAAAAAAACAAAATGAAAATGAAAAGCTGCTATCTTCTAGGTTGATATGGCTCAGAACTTTGCTCTCATAGTATATACTCTAGCATAGTAACCAAGGAACTTTTACAGCAGGTGCAATGATATTTACTTATTTTAATTCTCTATTTGACAGGGACCGTGGACAATCAAAGAACTGCCCTAGAATTAGCTACATAGCTACATTTCATCTGCAGTGCCTGACTATTGTGAAATTGCGTCGCCTAATGCTAATGGTCTAATCTGATTCAATGATTTATGCTAAGCTAAGCTAAAAGTGCTCCCGCCAGACCCAGAGATCGGCTGAATGGATTCAGAAATGGTAAAACTCAACTGTTTAACACTAGGGGAGCTGTAAAACAAGCATACTTTAAAAAAAATCAGAATTATTTTCCTTTAAAAGGAATAATTAAGAATAAAGTTTAGATTAAAGTTTTCCTTTAAATCTACAGACACACACTTATAAAGTGCAACAGAATAAATATTGGATGTTTGAAGTATTTTGGATGGTTTCTTTAACTTACCATAAAAAAAAAACTATTTATGGAAAGCCAAACAGGTCAAAATCTGAAAATACACAGGTACTGTCATTCATTCCTTCATTTTCCTTTGGTTTAGTCTCTCTTTAGATTTATCAGAGATCGCCACAGCGGAATGAACCGCCAACTATTCCAGCATATGTTTTACGCAGCGGATGCCCTTCCAGCTGCAATCACGTACTGGGAAACACCCATACACTCACATTCACTCATACACTACGGCCAATTTAGTCATTCAATTCACTTATACCGCATGTCTTTGGACTGTGGGGGAAAACAGAGCATCCGGAGGAAACCCATGTGAACACGGAGAAAACATGCAAACTCCACACAGAAACACCAACTGGCCCAGCCGGGACTTGAACCAGCGACCTTCTTTCTGTGAGGTGACGTTGCTAACCACTGAGCCACCATGCCACCCCTGCCTGCAGTGTCTCACCTTAAATTGCCATTAGCTGAAAAGCGAGATGCAGAAATGAACACTTTTAATTTGTCTGTTTCTCACCAATCATAGGAGACTCGATGAAGCTCCAGGTGTTGGTCTGCGGGACATATGACTGTAAGACCCCGGCGGAGCGTCCCGCCTCGTTCACCCCACCGAACACATAGATCTTCCCTCCGCAGACGGTGGCGGCGGCCGAGTGGACGGGTTTGGGCAGCGGGGACACCGTCTCCCACTGATTGGTGATAGTGTCGTACCTGAAGAAAGCAGACGCTGTTGTTAACACACACTCCTCACTGTGAGTCTCAGGATTGGCAGACAGGGGATTTCAGTGCACAAGTATAATACATTCAACAAATACTATCAATTCTGTGTAATCGAGAGCTCATTTACAGCAGAAAAGGTCATTATGAAAAGAAATTAAGAACAAAAAACAGATTAAAGTTTCGAATGTATTAAATATAAGTTGGCGGTTCATTCCGCTGTGGTGACCCCAGATTAATAAAGGGACTAAGCCAAAAACAAAATGAATGAATGTATTAAATATGTAATCCTGGACCACAAAAAACACAAACTTACATGGGTTAAAATGATAGATTTTTCTTTTATGCCAAAAATCATTACAAGATTATGTAAAGATCACCTTTTATGAAGATTATTAAACCTTTTATACTTTAAATATGTCAAAACTCAGTTTTTGATTAGTAATGGGCATTTGGGCAACTTTAACCCTCAGATTCCAGATGTTCAAATAATTATATCTCTGACAAATATTGACTTATACAACTCTTATCCAAGAGTTCAGTCAAAGCAGGGTGAATCGGCCTTCAGCTACTGCACCCCCCGCTGCTGGAATCAGCTTACAGAAATGATCAGATGTGCTCCAACATTAGGCACGATCAAATCCAGACTGAAAACACATCTGTTTAGCTGTGCCTTTACTGAATGAGCACTGTGCTACGTCCCACAGATCGCACTATTATGTCTTTTTTTTCATTCCTTTAAACCCTGTTTTAACACATTTTAATCTGTTTTAATCTGTTTTCATATTATTTGTTTTTATTTTTTATACTTCTCTCTTTTATTCCTGTTTATGTAAAGCACTTTGAATTGCCACTGTGTATGAGATGTGCTATATAAATAAACTTGCCTTATACACTTATTAATTCCACTTTCATGTGATGAATAAATTTCCATAAAAATAAAAGAAATGAACACTTATGACAAATGATGAAGTACACAAGCAGAAGTTTCACATTTGAACATTATCTTTGATCATTTAAAAATATATGACAATGTATAAATAAAAGTTACTCGATTTAAAAATACGTGAAACACAATTAAATGAGCATTTATTGTATTTATTTCAATAAAATAAACTAAGTAGATGACATTTCAAACAACAAAAAACTATTTATAAACGAGCTATGAATATGATTAAATACTAATTCAAAAGTTCACACTTAGATATTGCTTGATAATAATAGCAGGTTTGGCATGCTGTCCCGGGAGAGAACCCTGAGCTCGGAGATTATTGAGCCCAGGGTTCCCACCTGGTCAATAAGCATATAAGGGGGGTACGAGATCAGGTAGTTCTCGAGAGCTCCCCCTGGTAATGGAGGAAAGAAAGGAGGAGATGGGGTGGATGGGGGGTTTCTTCGGAAAACGAAGATAAGAGAGTAGTTTTTGTCAGGCTACTTATAGGGAGTTTGTATTAATCTGATTGGTTTACTAATGATTACAGATGAGAGACCGGCTGCGATCAATCATATCACGTGCTCCTCTCGAAATTAGTGTGTGAAACTTCACATATATAAAATAGAAATGGTTTACATTTCAAACATTTATTTTGACATTTTAAAAACACAACACACATTTTTTTGTGTTTATTTAT
Organism: Danio choprae; assembly: GCA_903798125.1. Lineage (NCBI taxonomy): Eukaryota > Metazoa > Chordata > Actinopteri > Cypriniformes > Danionidae > Danio > Danio choprae. The sequence goes on from CAIGQW010001014.1 coordinate 990,439, forward strand.
GTTTAAATAATTTAACATGTACTATTTATGTTGGGTAATACAAGTATAATTTGTTTTTGAACTCGGTCATCATTTACTCCGCCTCAAGGGTTTCCAAATCGCTTGTTTATAATCAAACACAAAATATATTTTAAAGAATGTTAGAAACCAATTGCTACTGACTTCCATAGTATGACAAATGATTACGATGGAAGCCAATAACTACCAGTTTCCGAGATTATATTGAAGAAAGAAACTCAAACAAATTCAGAACAACACTGAGAATGAGTAAATGATGATAGACGTTTCGTTTATGGGTGAACTGTATCTTTAAAAAGCTGCTAACTCTAAACTTTCATTGATTATTGACAGTGATGTAACAAGTGGGTGTGGCTCTGAGACTCCGCCTTCTTTGATATGGAGGCAAAGACTTCTAGTTCTTGCAGATATTGACAGGCTAAACATAAATAAGCGAATGCTAACAGCAGATACTTTCTGTGTGATAAATGCACCAACAGCTTTGCCAATATTTCAGTTCACTGCGGGCAACATTAGCCGAGGTATAAAGATGATGAGAAAAAGAAGGGAGCAGACAGAAAGTGAAGCCTCGGGCTGCAAACGCATTAGCATCAGCTAGCACACATCGAGCGCAGACATCGAATAATGACGAGCAGCAACAACGATAGCCGATAGAGTTTATATTGGACGTGTTTCACTTTTGAAGAGCACACTTGAACAAGGTTGTTTTGTCACTAAAAAACGGTTCCATCTGTCTTGTTTATCGTGTGTAATTTAGTGTTGAATTTGCTGAATGCGTGGACCAGTGTTTATCCTTACATTTCACTCCATGACTTTAGCAAATCTATGCTGGAACTATTACGTTAGACATTTTCCAATGACTACTACATATAATAATAGTAAATAATAGTAATTATCATTAAACATGCTCGATAAAAGCCAAGTTTCTTGATCATTTTTTTATTAAAGTTTTTATATTTGATAAATCTGATTAATTTTATACTTGATCATTTTTTATACATATATTTTGTAATTGTAATTGTTATGATAGTAATTGTGACCAACATCACTACTTGCTATACACTTTTTAGACACATACACTTATTTAAAACATACTTTACATGCCAGTTTGCACATAATAGCTGCACATATAACGTTATAGTAATATATAGTACATATATAGTAATATACCTGTGCATACACTTGTCCATTTGCATATTTGCATTCACTACTTACTTCTATTTTTAAATATATTTATTATCTGTTTTTTGTCCTGTCTCTGTAGTTCTGTTGCACTGTAGAAGCTTCTGTCACGAAAGCAAATTCCTCGTATGTGTGAACATACCTGACAATAAAGCTCTTTCTGATTCTGATTCAGATTTTTCCCCAATTTTTGTTTAACCAAGAGATTTTTTCAAGACATTTCTAAACATAATAGTTTTTAACAGTGTTGGCAAATTTATTTAAAAAAAAAAAAAAAAAAACTAGGGCAGAGCGGGGACGAAACTAACGTGGGACGAAAGTAACAAAGCGATTTTCTCGAAGCCCTGACAACATTTGCTTTCCAGGCTAAGACAGCACATTCAGCATGCAACCCTTGATGGAGCTGCCAAACATCCGCTGATTTCGGGAGCGTGTCCTGCGGTTATGTCCAAATTTCAGTTTTTAAGTGCAAAAGCTAACAATAAGGGCTCTTTTTTCCTTATTACAAGTTGTGTTTCTCTTTTGATGTGTCACACTAATGATCAATCTACAGGTTATTTAGTGCAATAACACATCCTTGAGTTTGAAATGTCTGAGTTTTTCCACTTTAAAAGTAAATCAGGTTTAAATGGCAAGAGTTCCCGTGGGGATGAAAGTAACACTGTTATTTATGGCCCACTGCTAACAGCCATGCCTTATTTTTCACTATCACATTAGAGTTTTCAGTGTTTCACTTCAGATGTTTTATAAAAAATAATGCATATTGCCAACAATAATAAAAAAAAAAATATTCAAAAACTATAGAAAATGTTAGCATTTGGCATTGTTGGATTGCTTTTGAAGCATTTGATGGAGCTGAAATTTAAAATGAAAATGCAGTTTAATTTTTTTGCAAAAATAAAGGACAAGATATGTTTGCAGTGAACATTAACAAGGTCACAGTCAGATATATTTAAAATAAGCAAGATGAAGCCAGTAAATCTAGCAAATATTGTTGTGTTACTTTTGACCCAGCCGTGTGTTACTTTCGTGCCTGCTGATGGGGTCAATAGTAACAATGTGCAACTTTTGTTTATTCATTCATTCATTCATTCATTTTCTTTTCGGCTTAGTCCCTTTATTAATCAGGGGTCGCCACAGCGGAATGAACCACCAACTTATCCAGGATAGGTTTTTACGCGGCGGATGCCCTTCCAGCTGCAACCCATCTCTGGGAAACAACTTTTGTTTAAAGTGAAGTTATTTTGGTGTTGTTCTACATTGATACAAAATAGCAGCTGATTTTAATAGAGCACACTTATGAGTCAGTAACCACAGCAAAAATATATTTCTGCTAAAAACATCCTTTAAAATGAAATGAAAAATGTTACTTTCATCCCCTCTCTCCCCTAATAGATTACAAATTACTGACTACTACTGGGAAATTGTAATTTGATTACATTACTAATTGCTTAATGTAAAAAGTCATTCATTCATTCAATCATTTTCATTTCGGCTTAGTCCCTTTATTAATCTGGGGTCGCCACAGCGGAATGAACCGCCAACTTATCCAGCATATGTTTTACGCAGTGGATGCCCTTCCAGCTGCAACCCATCTCTGGGAAACATCCATACACACCCATTCACACATACACTACGGACAATTTAGCTTACCCAATTCACCTATAGCACATGTTTTTGGACTTGTGGGGGAAACCGGAGCACCCGGAGGAAACCCACGCCAACACAGGGAGAACATGCAAACCAAACTCCACACAGAAACGTCAACTGACCCAGCCGAGGCTCGAACCAGCGACCTTCTTGCTGTGAGGCGAACGTGCTACCCACTGTGCCACTGTGAGGCCCGTAAAAAGTCATCAGATTACTAATTACTTTACTTCGAAGTTACATTTAAAACATATAGCATATACCTATAAAAAACACAAAATAAACTGCAGCTCTTTCAGTAATTTAATATTCACTCAAAAACAACATTACAATGGGTTGATCACAGCAGCTTGACATATTCAAAAGACTTAAAGAGACAGTTCGCCCAAAACTTAAAATTCTCTCATCATTCACCTGTCCAAACCTGAAAACTAGATACCTGTAACCATTGACATCCATTGTATCAAAAAACACTGCTGTGTTTGGGTGTTCTGTGTTTGTCTAAAGTAATTAGTCTACCGAAATATGTAAATTCCACACAAGGTATGAAGCTGATCAGTCATTTCTTGTCACGTAACTCGCGGTTTTCAACTGGGTAAAGTCTAGATAGGATACATGGCTGGCCGGAAGTGCGATATGCACATCAATATAGCAGCATTTTTTATGACACTGTATAACAATAATATTTTTACAGTACTGTGATAGCTGGGTTTAGGGTTGGGGTGGGGGTGGATGTTAATAAAATACAATTAATGGGAAATTGAATAAACAATATAAATCCTTTTCGTTAACATCCAGCCGCAACCATATCTGATCTAGCAACAACCTTTCCACTGGGTGCACCTGGAAAAGCCGCGCGCCTCCATTGGAAATGACGAACTTGCACATGCATAAGACACGATAAGGCTACATATAAGCAGCTACGCTTCACCTCATATTCAGAAGATACCTTCACTCCCGATCCTGCACAAAAATCCAATTTAGGCTGTTTAGTTGGGTCGCGTGTTTTTTGGGTGCCAGTGTCCTCCTTGGCGACGAGTTGTCTTAGAATGCTTTCTGTTTTAGTGCTTGAACAAGTTGCTGGTGGAGTTAAAAGCAGTCGAAAGTTCGTTAGAGACTGGACATAGACCGCATTTCACAGCAATATTTTTGTAATGTCTGTATTTCCACTTGAAGAAACAACCAGTCTTGACAGCAACCATTTCAGCTCACGTTCTCCAGCAATTTAAAAGCACATGCGTATTAACCGACGTTGCAGAGGAAAACGTGATTTAAAAGAATCATTTATTTTCTTCTTAAAACTATATTCGTAAGTAACGCAATTACATTGACTTTAGTAACTAATCAAATTACATAAATATAACAATGTAATTCGTTACATTACACATTACAGCAACGTGTTAATGTGGAACATGTTACACCCAACTCTGTTTTTTAATAACTTATTTCTAATAACTGATTTCTTTTATCTATTTATGATGACAGTACATCATATTTGACTAGATATTTTTCAAGACACTTACTTGAAATGCATTTAAAGGTTAAACTAGGTGAATTAGGCAAGTTAGGGTTAGGCAAGTCATTGTATGAAAAAGGTTTGTTCTGTAGACAATACAAAAATGAAAAATCTTATTCATTCA
>CAIGQW010001014.1:995025-1013752 GCA_903798125.1 Danio choprae
GCTTACCCAACTGTGGGGGAAACTGGAGCACCCGGAGGAAACCCACGCCAACATGGGGAGAACATGCAAACTCCACACAGAAATGCCAACTGACCCAGCCGAGGCTCGAACCAGCGACCTTCTTGCTGTGAGGCGAGAGCGCTATCCACTGCGCCAGCGTGCTGCCCACAAAAAATCTTAAGGGGGCTAATAATATTGACCTTAAAAAATTTAAACTGCCTTTATTTTAGCCGAAATAAAACAAATAAGACTTTCTCCAGAAGAAGAAATATTATAGGAAATACTGTGAAAAATTCCCTGCTCTGATAAACATTAAACTGTTTAACAGAGCATTAAACCTTCTAAACTATTCAAACGTTTAAGAAACCACCTTATTATGCTTTTATATAATGATTTTGTATTTTCTACTCTGCACAATTTCAAGATGCATTCAAGTGTGTGTGCCACTTTTGATCAAAGAACAGGTCCTTGCTAAATAAAAGTACAAATAGTCTTCCTGACCCAATTACATGACTCAACCCGACTGACTTAAAGCTAAACCCTTACATTGAGCATTTTCAAACATTTGTAGGCCAGTGCACTACAGAGGCGACTCAGCCGGGAACGAAACGAATGTGAGACGCATTGAATGAGGAATGAAGCACATAACGAGAGCGTATGCATGTATCCACTGCTGATGTTATCCAGAGCCAATCTGTGCAGCGAGATGATGATGATGATGATGATATTATTATCAGTGCTTCTGTAATAATCAGAGCTACTGTACCGTGACCCACTTTCACCCGCACACAACCTGCTCTCCATTAAAGAGGACCTATTATGCAAAATTCACTTTTATAATGTGTTTGAACACAGATGTGGCTCCACGGCCTGTGTAAACAATCAGCCCACACATATTCAATCGTCCCTGTGTAGACTGCACTGTTTCTGTTCACTCGCTGTAGCAGACACAGATTTACAGTGTCTGAGCTGAATGAAACAAACAAAACAAAACATTACAGATGTTCTGGATATACCACTGAACGATAACATCACGATTAAGTTTATCATTAACTGTTTGTTAACCTTTTGATTTGATTTAAATTGTCAGATTTTAAAAAAATGTTTGTTGTCCAATTCCTTAGAATCAATCTAAATCTAAAAAAACTCAATTATCCGATGGTCCCGTGTTCAGACCCTTTGCTGTGACACTCATATGTTTAACTCAGGTACTGTCCATTTCTTCTGATCATCCTTGAGATGGTTCTACACCTTCATTTGAGTCCAGCTGTTTGATTATACCGATTGGACTTGATTAGGAAAGCCACACGCCTGTCTATATAAGACCTTACAGCTCACAATGCATGTCAGAGCAAATGAGAATCATGAGGTCAAAGGAACTGCCTGAAGAGCTCAGAGACAGAATTGTGGCAAGGCACAGCTCTGGCCATTCATTCATTCATTCATTCGTTTTCTTTTTGGCTTAGTCCCTTTATTAATCTGGGGTCGCCACAGCGGAATGAACTGCCAACTTATCCAGCATATGTTTTACGCAGCGGATGCCCTTCCAGCTGCAACCCATCACTGGGAAACATCCACACTCATTCACACTCATACACTACGGACAATTTAGCTTACCCAATTCACCTATACCGCATGTCTTTGGACTTGTGGGGGAAACCGGAGCACCCGGAGGAAACCCACGCAAACACGGGGAGAACATGCAAACTCCACACAGAAACGCCAACTGACCCAGCCGAGGCTCGAACCAGCGACCTTCTTGCTGTGAGGCGATTGTGCTACCCACTGCGCCACCGTGCTGCCCCCAGATCTGGCCAAGGTTACAAAAAACTTCCTGCTGCACTTAAGGTTCCTAAGAGCACAGTGGCACTGTAGCAGACACAGATTTACAGTGTCTGAGCTGAGTAAAACAAACAAAACAACACATTACAGATCAAAAACAAAAAAATCACCATAAAGTTTATCATTAGCTGTTTGTAACCTCTTGCTTTGATTTAAATTGTTTTTAAATGTATGCTGTCAGATTCCTTAGAATCTGTTTAAATAGAACACTATTAGATTTAATCAGTTAAAAAATATATATTTTAATCTGTCTAAAAAATCAATAGAAGTGAAAGAGAACCGAAGTCTCGAGTCAACAAGATTCCAATGGCTGGGCCTGCTCATACATGAAGAATAAGGACAATATAGAGCAGGGGTGGGCAAACTTGGTCCTGGAGGGCCGGTGTCCTGCAGAGTTTACCTCCAACCATAATCAAACACACCTGCCTATATAGCTTTCTAATGATCATGAAGACAGTGACTACGTTTACATGGACATCAGTAATCGAATTACTTGCCTTAATCTAAATAAGACAGTAACATGATTAAGGTGTTTACATGAGTTTTTCAATGTTCCTTTCATGATCCAGTTTTACATGTTATAGCACATAGATTGATTAATGTCATTGCGTCACCGCGCTATTCACGTTTCCTCTGGAGGTTCATGTCATTTCGGGTGTTTCATTATTTATTTTTCGAGTTTAACTGCAGTCCGGCAGTTTTACTTTCATTCAGGAACACTTTATTCATGCCCCCGCGTGACAAACTGAGGTATTGGATGCGCGTATGAAGTAAGGACTGCTGGAAGAATGTTGTTTTAATGGAATTTGATGGGAAGAAAAAAAAACCTCCGCATTTCGCGATGTGTGTGTCTGTGGTCCTTCACCGACTTTGTAGGTGCAGCTTCATAACATTGAGTCAAACAGCCATGTGTGTATGAACTATCCTGTCGCAAAATGCAGCGACAAGTCCTACATGACTGTAATAGTTTGATTCCGGTGTTTACATGTCTGTGCTGCACACTCCACATGTCTTAATTCGATTTCTGTTTAGTTCGATTATGACCCTAATCTGATTAAATTAATCAAAAATCACCATTTACATGGTAGACTCTTAATCAGAGTATTGTCTTAATCGTATTAAAATCAGATTATTGGTGTCCATGTAACATACTCACTGCTTAGCATGATCAGGTGTGTTTGATTAGTGTTGGAGCAAAACTCTGCAGGACACCGGCCCTCCAGGACTGAGTTTGCCCACTCCTGATATAGAGCATACTTTTCTAATGGCCGTGAAGTAAGTTTAAATTCACATGTAGTGCCTACTTGAGTAGTATGTGATTTGGGAAGCACCTTATGTCTTTTGTGTTGATGGTTACCATACTCTGGGTTAACTAAACTTAATCCCAGGAGCAGTTTTGGAACTGACATAAGCAGGTAAGCTCAGCTCAAGTAAGCAGGGTTAATCAAACGAGAGTTTAAGATGTATCAGATGGAAAGTTAACCCTGCTTTCAGGAATACACCCCTGATGGTAGATAAATAGAAAATGTCAAACAAATGAGCGACCGAGCGTGTACATCAAATGCACGAAGCTGCACTCCATGAAGCTGAAATGCACATGGAAGCTTAAATGAGTGGCACACAACCACAGAGTGTATTAAAAAATAAAACAAACAAATGTCTAAGCATATTTTTCTCTTTTAATGGTGGAGGGCTAAAATAGTTTAAAGCAGGGGTGTCAAAGTCAGTTTCTGGAGGGCCGCAGCCCTGCACAGTTTAGTTCCAACCCTGCTCCAACATACTTACCTGTAGGTTTCAAACTAGCCTGAAGGACTCGATTAGTTGGATCAGGTGTGTTTTATTGGGGTTGCAGAGCTGCGGCCCTCCAGGAACTGACTTTGACACCTGTGGTTAAAAGCGTTTATATTGCCCCTTCTGGGCATTGCCGGCATGACAGCTGAGGACCAGGCAGATTCACGTTATGAAAGCAAAAAAAAAGTCACATCGGACTCGATCCTGATTCTTGAGATCAGCTCAGGACATCCCTATATTTTTGTAAATGACAACACATCAGAACAGAGCAGTAGCCTGCTAGTCAAAAAGTTGAATCAGCTTTACTCAATGATAACTTCATCCACTAACTGATCAGAAGTGTTCTGGTTCAGTCTAGAAGTTGTAACCTCTTCCTCCATCATTGTCTGACAGTGGTTTGAGTAACCCAGTCTTCATTGGAGATATGTGCCCTGAGATACATTTTTGAGAACCGCGTAATATGTACTCGAGGCTACGTATGCTTGCGGGTTTTTTTGTTCTTCTCAAATCCACTAGAGGCCGCCGAGTACATTTTTGCAAATCTCAAATACATCAATGAGGCATGTTTTCTCATGGGTGCCATTTCTCATAAATCCACCAGAGGTCGCTGTGTACATTTTTGCTAATTACAACGTAGTTCTCGCATGGTCGTGTGCTTTTTTGGTTTCTGGAACCGTCCTTCACAGGACTTAAACCCTGGTATGATCTGTGTCACGATGACATGCAATGCATGATCAGCAAACAGATCAGAAAAGTCATCCATGCGAAGGTATGCGGTCAGCTGTATAGCACGAAAAGGAACAGATATCATACCACCATACCATTGGTTTTACACACAAGATGCATCCAGATGTAGCCCCAGGCACATATGTGTGCTTTATGCTTTATGTCTGACATATTGGCTGCATGAGATTCACTTGTTTTGTTGTTTCTGGAGTGTCAGAATAGCATCTAAAAGCTTCGCCCTCTACTGGCAAGCAGCAGCTCATTTGCATTTAAAGGGGAACGCACATAGAAATGCATGTTTTTGCTCACACGCAAATTTGACAACCTAAAACAAATGATCTGTGTGCTTTCCTGAGCTGAAACGTCACAGAAAAACGACTGTGTTGTGTGCCAGCCTTTAAATCACACGAATGAGCTCAGGCAGTGATGAGGGAAAGGTGAATATATATTAAAAAAAAAACACTCTCTCTGATAAAGCCAGACACTCATTTACATCACACTTCTCAGCTCCTGTCTGACCTTCTCACTCCCTCCGTCCTTGACAAACGGCTTATCTCTTGTTCCATTCACACAACACAGCACCGCAGTTACAGGTCAAGTTCAGTCCACCTGTCATGCCAGCGGCGTAAACATGCTAACGCTTTCTAAACGCGCTAAAGACTGCAATCCAGAAGTCAAGGGTTTCTGTTCAAAAGTATTAACTCAGTCATTTGTTGTTTTTTTTTCACCAACATTAACAGTCTTAAAGCCGACACTGCTGCATTTCATACACTGTTAACAATTTTGGTAAATTACACAGTATTTAACTGTAATATGAGCTGCATCGATGCGCAGCTCCATGAGTCACAAATCATGCAAGCCAGTGGCGAGGAACAAACTTCACCAATTGATGAAAGCGGGAGAAAAACCTGGAGAGAAACCAGGCTCAGTTGGGCACGACCATTTCTCCTCTGGCCAAACGTCTTTTGCAGAGCTGCAGTCTAAGCGCCGGAGGCTGAAGGCTGGATAACTTAGGATAAGTATTACACAATAGATAACTTATTACACAGGATAACAAAACTCGTCATAAATCTGTCATAAACATGATTGTCATGAAGCCATTATAAATATGCCATGAATTTTATAACAGCGTCGTTAAGATTTTTTTTATCTTAACTACAGTAAAACAAGCTGAATTTGTCATTAAAATGTCAATAAATATTAATGATGCTCTTAACAATTATTTAACAGAGTAATGACACTTTCAAGGAGACATTTTAATGACAAATACAGTTTATTCCGCTGGAAACGTGATCAGAAAAATATTCATGATACAATTACAATGCCTAATGACGATCATGTTTATGACAGATTTATGACAACTTATGTTGTCTTGGTAATGTTAAGTTGTCATGACAAAGATAAAGACCGGTTGTGATGTATTTGTTTATGTCAGGTTGCCATAACAAACATTGTCATTGCATATTACATGACATAACTAAGCAAATGACACTTAATAACAGCTGTCATGAGCATGCATAAAAACTCATTCACATCATGATTATAAAGGTTTCATGACAGTCATATTCAAGTAACGTGTTACCTAATAGTTTCAGTTAACAATAACAAAACTTGTTTACAGAGAAACACTTGGCAACCAGAGACTGGAGCACCAGAGACAGTTCACAGAACCTCCAGCACATCTCGCTACAAATACATTTAATTAATAATTATTAACATCTTGCATATGACTGCTGTTGTCTTTTCATAAAAGAAACGAGCACCAGGAGGGCCTGCTAATGATTTTTACAGCAGTTCAGAGGGTTTCCAGCTTCATGTCATGCCTAATTACACCCCTTTTCTGGGGTAAAATCACTGTCTCATAACTCTCTCTTTCTCTCTCTCTCTCTCTCTTCAGTGGCTTATTGTTTTAATCCAGTAATATGCATGTACAATTCAATGCATTTAATAGTTTCCAAAGTATTTCATTTACTAAAAGAATGTTTCTCGTTCACTTTGGGAAATAAAAGAGAGATGCGTCTCATCTTTTACTCTCAAGGATAACACAAAGACGTCTTTTCATTGAGCTCTTTGTCGGCATGTAAATAGAATAAATACAGACAAATCTAATATAAAACACATTCTTTACATCACAAAATAATCTATTATAATATTGTTGCAGCAGAATCAGAGAAAAGGGGCATTAAATAAAACAATGAATATATCAAATGTATTCGTTATCTGTTTTTATGTTGATTTATTAACAAGTGAACTTTAAATTGTCATGTGGTATTTTATTTATTGTTATTATAAATAATTTCACACTAATTAACACACTAAATACTTTATTTTACCGTATAAGTTTTAAGTTTAAGTTCTAATTTAGTTATTAATAATTCATTCGGCTTAGTCCCTTTATTCATCAGGGGTCGCCACAGCAGAATGAACCACCAACTTATATGTTTTACACAGTAGATGCCCTTCTAGCTGCAACCCAGTACTGGAAAACATCCATACACACACATTTTCACACACTCATAGCGCATGTCTTTGGACTTGTGGGGGAAACCGGAGCACCCGGAGGAAACCCACGCCAACAAAGGGAGAACATGCAAACTCCACATAGAAATGTCAACTGACCCAGCCAGGACTCAAACCAATGACCTTCTTGCTTTGAGGCGACATTGCTAACCACTGAGCCACCGTGTCGCCTAGTTATTAATATTAATAACTTTATTTATTTTAAGTGAGCATTAAATTAATAATAAATGTATTATTATTAATATTAAGAATACTTTTTATATCATATAATAATATGTACAACTACGAATAACATTTATATTAATTATTATTACTTATTATGTTAACTCATAACCCTTTTATTTTACTTATTATTTTAAATGATACATTTTAAGTTCTAATTTAGTTATTATTAATAATAACTTTGTGAACATTCAATTGCTGTTATAATGTTTATTATTAAGAATAATTTCAGTATCTCATATAATAATATGTAGAACTATCAATAACTATTATTTTACTTATTATTACTTATGATGTTAACTTATAACTTATCTTATTTAGATTAAATAACAATTAAAAATAACTATTTATTTTAAGTGAACATTCAACTGTTATATGGTATTATGGTACATGGAATGTCATATTAAGAATATTTTTACAATAATCTCATATTATAATATGTACAGCTAATAATAACTTAATTTATTCATATTTTATATTTTTAAAGTAATTAAAAATATTAATAAAATATTTGATTCCTTTAATATGTTTTAATTACTTTGCCAGACAATTTATATCAATTAATATATATTTAATTTAATTTAATTTAATTAATTTAATTTAAACCCCTGTGTTATGCATTAAAACTCATGGCTGCAGGCATTGAGAACTAAACTAAAAGACCTAAACATTAAAACAGATGTGTTTTCATCCTGACAGCAGAATAAGACACTCTCTCACCTCTGTGGCTTGTCACAATATATAACCAGCATTTGATGGACTTCATTTGCAGGCTGAATCTTGTTTGAGGCACATTAAAGTGCTTGATAATTGAGGTTATGGCCCTGTACAGAGACATCACTGACGCTCAGTGTTTCTCACACGCCACCACAATTAAACTTCGGGATTATTTACTGCTAGATAATCAGCGCTGGATGTGGGTGAAGAGTCAGTGTCCTGCGGTCAATCTCTGTAACCTCGCTGCGTCTGGAGATTATTGCAAACCATCACACAGAGCTGTCTGAGCAAACCTTGATTTATGTTAAAGATGCCTTAGAATGACAATATGGATATACCTATGGATAGCTGAGTAATAATGCTGTGTTCTGTTCACAAGGGCTCATCCCTATGCCCTAATCCCCTCCAAGGGTTTGCCCTGCTTTGAAGTGATCAAAAAAGCAATTTTTTTAAAAAGCACTTCTAATTCATCATAAGGAGACAATCAAGGAGATGTGTTTTTGTCACACGGTAGTTTACATCCACAAAACACACTCAGAAATATGAGTATATTGTGTGGGCTGCATCTTATTGTAAGAATGAAAATTATTATATGCATTTGTTTATATGGCAAAACATGTCTTTTTCACCAAGAAGGTCCATACAGATTGCAAAGGCCGATACTGATAAGATCAGGGCCTGGTGTGTGGTCTTTGGGGGTTTTACGATGTGGTCACATGTTGATTGGTCAGTTTGTATGTCTCAGCATTTGGGCTTTGGTCACATGGTCAAGAAAGATACAAAAGAGTTGGTAAACTTTGCTCTGGCTCTTTCCCTTCTCTGCTCCTCTCCAGCTCTGGAGGCTATCTTCTCTTACTCTACTGCGATCAGGCCATCTTTAGGGCCTACTCTCTTTGTCTCTCTCTCTCCCTCCCCTGTCTCTGCCTCTCTCAGGTAACTTTATTTTACATTTAAGCTGGGTACAATTTATGTCGTATGTTTTTCCATCATTTCATTTGTAATCATTTTATACAGTTATTTTTGTAACTAATTCAGTTGTAGCCACAGAGAATTATTGTCATTAAATCATTTCATTTTCAAGTATTTGTGATTTACTTTTGATTTAACATCAACACTTAATTGCTCCATATTGCAATACAATACAATCACATAACAGCAACGCTCTCCCACATTTATAGCTATTAATACTGCCCTTATTTCCGTTTTTGGTAGAAGATTGCAGAAGGATGGTTTGACTAGAAATGTACAGTTTTTCACCATCATACTGATAACTTTTTAGTCATTCGGCAAACTACAGTTTGAACCGCTGTAGTTAAAAATACCATTCCTTACATTATTTATTTATTTAAGTTAGGCAGTGAAGTGTCGCATCTGTACATTGTTTTCTACACGTTGCTAATCCACACGGACAGATGCCGAATGTTAACAATAACAACAAAACAAAACTGATACACAGCTGCTACTGACTATTTTGCGTGGTTTCGTAAATTAGGCTTGTGAAATAAACGATAATAATAAATGAAGATATAATTAAATAAAGATATGAACTGTAATGGGCTATATGCACAGCTAGTGTTTTTCAGCCAACGGTAAACTTCCAGTAAAAGGTTTATGTGAGTCTTTTTAATTTATAAGGCTTTTACAGCATGGACATCGTAATGTAATTAAAATACAATCAGTTAAATAAACGTAAGCATTCATTTAGTTGTTCAGGCATAAAACAAGATGAAAGACCATGTAAACTCTAGCACCGTCAGTGGCAGCAGGCTAGCGCAGAAACTCCGTTGAAAATACTGGGGTAAATTCAATTATTCATTCATTTTCCTTCGGCTTAGTCGCTTTATTAATCAGGGGTCGCCACAGTGGATTGAACCACCAACTTATCCAGCATCTGTTTTACGCAGAGGATGCCCTTCCAGCTGCAACCCAGTACTGGGAAACACCCATACACTCTTGCATTCACACACATACACTACGGGCAATTTAGCTTATTCAATTCAATTGTAACGCATGTCTTTGGACTGTGGGAGAAACTGGAGCACCCAGAGGACGCCCACGCCAACATGGGGAGAACATGCAGACTCCACACAGAAATGTAAACTGACCCAGCCGGGGCTCGAACCAGCGACCTTCTTGCTGTGAGGCGACAGTGCTAACCACTGAGCCACCATGTCGCCCCACACTTTTCATTCTAGAGGTATTTTCTGAGTTTATGAATGTGCATATAAAACCATTTCTGTACAATTGTTGAACTTACCAAAGCCACATATCTACTATGTAGATATCAGAAAACTATTTAACAAATTGAATCAATGCACTCCATGCCAATATTGATTATTGCTGATAATTCATTTAAAGTCTGGATGAAACCAAAATGTATAACATTTCACGTTTCTCTGAGCAGAATCAACTCAATTGATTTAAATTGAATCAACTCTCTGATTGCTGAGGTCTTCATGTAAAGGTCATTCAGCTGGAGGCTCCACAGATAAAGATCCTTCACTGTTCAGTTTGACAGTCATGAAGATCTGCTGCGATACCAGAGACTATAATGAAAGCCAGCACCACGTTACTCGTTAGATAAGAAACTGATATACAGTTGAAGTCAGAATGATTCGCCCTCCTGTGATTTTCTTCTTTTTTTTTCAAATATTTCCCAAATTATGTTTCAAGAGTTCACACTTAGCTGATGATTGGTAATATAGCTTGTTTGGCATGCTGTCCCGGGAGAGAGCCCTGAGCTCACGAGATCCTCGAGCCCTGGGCTCCCTCCCGTTTGCAGGGTGAGAGAGGAGCTTGAGCTCAGGTAGATCTCGATGAACTCCACCGACTTATTTCTGGCTAAAAGAATGGCTGAAAAGAGATGTATACTTATTAAGAGCTTGACAATGGTATTGCTTTAGTGTGTTCAATTTACTTAAGTTGCGTGTTTTTGGACTGTGGGAGGAAACCGGAGAACCCGGGGAAAACCCACGCGAGCACGAGGAGAACAAGCAAACTCCGCACAGAAATGTCAACTAGTTTAGTCAGGACTTTAACCAGAGACATTCTTGCTGTGAGGCGACAGTGTTAGTCACTGGGCCACCGTGTCTCCCATCTGGAAAGGAGGAGGAGTAGGGGTGGGTGGGGGGAGTTCTTCAAGACGAAGGTACTGAGATAAGAGAACTCTGGTTATTTATGGTGATGTAGGAATCATCTGATTGGTGAATCAATTGTGAGCTGATGCGGGACCAGCTGTAAGCAATCATAAGCACGTAAACAAATAAACTTCACTTATCAGAGCAAGGAATTTTTCTCAGTATTTCCTATAATATTTTTTCCTCTGGAGAAAGTCTTATTTGTTTTATTTTGGCTAGAATAAAAGCAGTTTTCAATTGCTTTAATACCATTTTAAGGTCAATATTATTAGCCCCCTTAAGCAATATTTTTTTATTGTCAGCAGAACAAACCATCATGATACAATGACTTACCTAATTACCCTAATTAACCTAGTTAAACCTTTAAATGTCACTTTAAGCTGAATACTAGTATCCTAAAAAAATAGTCAAGTCAAATATTATGTACTGTCATCATGGCCAAGATAAAAGAAATCAGTTATTGGAAATGAATTATTAAAACTATTATGTTTAGAAATGTGTTGAATAAAATCTTCTTTCCGTTAAACAGAAATTGGGGAAAAAATATACAGGGGGGCAAATAATTCTGACTTCAACTGTAGATTAGAGTCAAGTGTAATGTGTATACTATGGTGTACAAGGACTTCTTAGGGTGCCTAATCAGACCAAAATATGGTATGACAAACATCTCAAAATCACAATGACAAATAACAACCAAACTGATGCACAGCTCTGTTACTGACTATTGCTCTTTAGACATTCTTGTTTAAACTCGAGTACATTGCTTGTGAAAAAAGAAAGAAGATATAATTAAATAAAAATATGAACCGTAATTACCACAATGAAGATAACATTCAAATATATTTTCTAATTCAAAATTAAATGACATTATGTAATCATTTGTGAAATTTTCTAAATAATTTCTAAATTAACAATACGTGCACAATTTTGGGCGACACGGTGGCTCAGTGGTTAGCACTGTCGCCTCACAGCAAGAAGGTCGCTGGTTCGAGTACCGGCTGGGTGAGTTGGCATTTGAGTGTGCATGTTTTCCCTGTGTTGGCGTGGGTTTCCTTCGGGTGCTCCAATTTAGCCCACAGTCCAAAGACATGCGCTATAGGTGAATTGGAGAAACTAAATTGGCCGTAGTGTATGTGTGTGCATGTGAGAGTGTATGGGTGTTTCCCAGTACTGGGTTGCAGCTCAAAGGGCATCCGCTGTGTAAAACACATGCTGGATAAGTTGGCGGTTCATTACACTGTGAAGACGCCTGATGAAAAAAGGGACTAAGCCGAAGGAAAATGAATGAATGAATTTTCAGCTGAAAAACATTCATTCATTTTCTTTTCGGCTTAGTCCCTTTATTCATCAGGGGTCTCCACAGTGGAAAGCAGATAGACAGTAAAAGCAGATAGAGAGAGAAGCAAGGACACAATGCTAAATAAATAGATTATATAAAGTAAAATAAAACAGAAAGAACCAAAACAAAGTATCAGAAATAAAATAAAATAAAACTTACTGGAATTAAATAACTGATTTACTAAATAAAAAATTTATTTTAAATACATTTACTGGAATTAAATAATTGATACAGTAAATAAAATAAAACTTGCTGGAATTAAATAATTAATTTACTAAATAAAAATTAAATACAATTTACTGGAATGAAATAATTGATTTACTAAACAAAATAAAACTTACTGGAATTAAATAATTAATTTACAAAATAAAAAAAAATATTAAATTAAACTTACTGGAATTAAATAATTAATTTACTAAATAAAAATTAAATAAAATGTACTGAATTAAATAGTTGACTTAGTAAATAAAATAAAATTGACTGAAATTAAATATCTGATGGCGTCACGGTGGCGCAGTGGGTAGCACGAAAATAAATCATTGATTTACTAAATAAAATAATAAGATGAGTAAATCAAAAAAAAGTTAAAATCAAACTAAATACAATAGATTTTTTTGGAAAGAAAAAGATTATTGTTTCACAAATGTTAAAAAATAAATAAAAATAAGCAGGACCTGACATAGCTTAACAGACGAAGTACCAAAACACCATTTGCAAATGTGAGAAAGCTCGTATTAGTAGCTCCCAATGAGTAACTATGTCAATTTGACTTCACTTTAATACTGAAGTAATATACAGTTGAAATCAGAATTATTAGCCCTCCTAAATTATTAGCCCCCCTGTATACCCCCCCCCCCCATATCTGTTTAAAGGAAATAAGATTATTTTCAACACATTTCTAAACATAATAGTTTTAATAACTCATTTCTAATAACTGATTTCTTTTATCTTTGCCATGATGACAGTACATAATATTTGATTATATAATTTTCAAGATACTAGTATTCAGCTTAAAATGACATTTAAAGGCCTAAATTAGACAAAGGAGAAATTAGACAAAGCATTGTATAACAATCGAAAAAATATATATTTCTTTAGGGGGCTAATAATATTGACCTTAAAATGGTTTGGTAAAAAATTAAAACCTGCTTTTCATTCATTCATTCATTTTCTTTTATGCTTAGTCCCTTTATTAATCTGGGGTCGCCACAGCGGAATGAACCGCCAACTTATCAAGCATATCTTTTACGCAGCGGATGCCCTTCCAGCTGCAACCTATCACTGGGGAACACCCATACACACCTATTCACACTCATACACTACGGACAATTTTGCTTAGCCAATTCACCTATACCGCATGTCTTTGGACTGTGGGGGAAACCGGAGCACCCGGAGGAAACCCACGCAAACACAGGGAGAACATGCAAACTCCACACAGAAATGCCAACTGACCCAGCCGAAAAACTGCTTTTATTTGAGCCAAAATAAAACAAATAATACTTTCTCCAGAGGAAAAATAGCATGACGTGAAAAATACCTTTCTCTGTTAAACATCATTTCGGAAATATTTGAAAAATAAAAAATTTAAATCATGAAAAAATCATGAATCATTCTGACTTCAAATGTATGTCTGCTCTTCTTATCGTCAGCACTGTTCATCAGACATTCATATTATCCGACATGTGCTCCTGTTCACGTCCTCTAATCTGCTCTTAAAGGGCCGGCACAGATACAGATACTGTATACCCAACAATCTCCCAGATCTCCTGTGTTTCCAGCGCTCTCTGTCTCGATCCGCCTGCATCTCTACAGAGGGCACCTTCAGCTCCATCAGCACGCCTCTTAATTGGATTTGTGCATCACACACACAAATTGTGACATTACAAGTCGACGGCAGAGCAGGTCATGCGCCAATTACAAAAGAGGCCGGGGAAGGATCGGCCAGGACTTCATTACCCGCTGGAGTTTCCCTTTTCATTATGTGCTGAATGAAGCAGTGTTTACAGTACATGTACAGCCACAGTCTGCAGGATGAGGAAACAACAGCCTGGAAATCTGTGTGTGTGTTTGCTCTGTAAAGTCAGTCACACTGTATATTGCATTTCATTTAAGTGCCTCGAGCCTCGGCTGGGTCAGTTGGCATTTCTGTGTGGAGTTTGCATGTTTTCCCCGTGTTGGCGTGGGTTTCCTCTGGGTGCTCCGGTTTCCCCCACAAGTCCAAAGACATGCGGTATAGGTGAATTGGGTAAGCTAAATTGTCCGTAGTGTATGAGAGTGTATGGATGTTTCCCAGTGATGGGTCGCAGCTGGAAGGGCTGAGTAAAATATATGCTGAATAAGTTGGTGGTTCAATCCGCTGTGGCAACCCCAGATTAATAAAAGGACTAAGCCGAAAAGAAAATGAATGAATGAATGTTATAATAGAGGATTTTTTACAATGTAAACCAAATAAAACCGAAAACCAATACCACAGAGCTGTGAAACAATCCAAACCAACAATTTGTGATATCACCAGACTATAACCAATTAATTAATTTAGACAAATTAAATTAATTCGTTAGACAAAAAAAGACTAATATATTTCATGGCACCACAGCCAGCTTATCTCTGTGTAAAGCAAGAACATCCATATTTAAAGCTGAAAATTCTTAAATTAGAAATAAATCTGCAATATTTAAAGCCAGACTTCTCGTGTTTAAAGCAAAAACTGCAATATTTAAAGCTTAAAATTCTCAAATTAAAGATTTACAATGCAACATTTAAAGGCCAAACTTTGCATATTTAAGGCCAACATTGTCATTTAAATCCAGATAGACAGAAGATAGAATTAGAAATGATTAGTTCTCACATACGAAATGACCAAAATACTACAGCCCTGATCTCCAGATCTACACACCACATCAGACCTTTCATTTATTTACAAAAAAAACCCCAATATCTAATATATTTCATGGCGCCACAGCCAACGTATCTCTATGGATATTCCCACTCTGTGGAGCGTCCTAATATATAAAGCCAAACTCATTTCATTCAAAAAAATATCTAAAAGAAAAAAATGCTAAAAAAAAATAAAGATTTGCATATTTAAGCTCAAAACTGTCATTAAATGCAGAATGACAGAAATTAGTATTAGAAATGATTAATTCTCACATATGAAATGACCAAAGTACTACAGCCCTGATCTCCAGATCTACACACCACATCAGACCTTTCATTTATTTACGAAAAAATAAATAAAAAATCTAATATATTTCATGGCGCCACAGCCAACATATCTCGGATCTACGGATATTCCTACTCTGTGGAGCGTCCTAATATATAAAACCAAACTCATTTCATTCAAAGCAAAACTGCAATATATAAAGCAAAATAATATCTAAAATAAAAAAAATGCTAAAAAAAAAATACTAATTTGCATATTTAAGCTCAAAACTGTCATTAAATCCAGAATGACAGAAATTAGTATTAGAAATGATTAATTCTCACATATGAAATTACCAAAATACTACAGCCTTGTTCTCCAGATATTGTCTACACATCACATCAGACCTTAAACCCAGTAGAATATCTAATATATTTCATGGCGCCACAGCCAGCATATTTCTAGGGATATTCCTACTCTGTAAAGCTTCCTACAGTATATAAAGCCAAACTCATTTCATTTAATGAAAATACTGAAATATATAAGCTAAAGCTAAATATATAAGCTATAAGCTAAAAAGTCAAAATAATATATTAATTAATTTTTTTTAAAAACCCTAACTTTCCATATTTAATGTCAAAACTGACATTTAAAACTGACATGATATTAGAAATGATTAGTCCTCACATATGAAATGACCAAAATACTACACTCCTGATCTCCACATCCTGATTTTTCATTTATTTACCCTGTACAATACCTAATATATTTCACGGCGCCACAGCCGGCATATCTCTCTGGATATTCCTAATCTTCCCCGCGGTTCAGTTCATCATTCTGTTGTTTCTCAAGCACAAGCCGTATCTTCCGTCAGCAAACCCTGGGCTTTCCACAGCTGGAGGCTTCAGAGGAAAAAGCAGGAAGGAACAAGAGAAATGAGTTGCCTGCCGGTGCAACTTGGAAATCTCCCAAAGCATCAGCCAGTCATTTATCTGGCTGATGGTACACAGTCTCGCTCAGACATCCATTACTTCCACCAACCTAATACCCTCCTTGGGTGTAGCCGAAATATATCCCTGTCAAAAGCACACACGACTGCAGGAGTGAGAGTCCGGGGTCACTGAATATTCACAGTTCAGACCCCCTTTCCACACGCACTGTAAATGTTGAAAGGCTTTATCTGTTTCCAGTCATTTTTCATGAAGTAAATCTCTCAATATTACCGGAGCCAAAGCTAGAGTTACCAGTAACCTCAGGCAAGGCCAAATATTACAATTTTGCTGTCTGTTGAAACTCATGAATTTTGTCTTTTTGTGTCTGATGCGAACTAACTCGTACACTGATGAATGTTTTATATCATTGACTTTGCTGGCTGTTTTGGGGGTTTGTTTAGCAGAGTTGTGGCATGAGTTCTGTTTAGATTCAGTGTAACTGCTGTGCTGGATTTGACTGAGTTTGGGGTTTGTGGAATCCTGCCTTAGCTTATTAAACGCGTTTTGAATACAACTGTATATTCTAGGGCTGCACGATTATAGAACAAATGTGACATTGCGATATTTGATTTTTTTTCCTGCTATTTATATTGCTATATACTGTCTCTATACAATTGATTGTATACAATTGATATAGTCAAACTTCATTTTAAGGTTCACTTCTCACTATTAGCAGTCCATTAACTATGACTTTTGCTTCAATAAGCTAATAATTTGCTCTTTATTAATAATTATTAAGGTAGTTTAGGTATTGGTATGATGTAGAATAAGATCATGCAGAAGATGTAGTTTACAAGTACTAATAAGCAGCCAATATTTCAATAACATGCATGCTAATAAGCAACTAGGTAATAGTGAGATAAGGAGATAGGTCTCTAAAGTGTTATCAAATGCATTCATTTTGATTTATTTGGATGTGTCGTGGCAAGAAACTCTTTCTGATCAAGACACAAAGTCTTACAAGGTTTACATCCAAAAAGATTTCATTCTTCGCAAAGATTAAGTCCGACAGTCATACAGGAACACCGGCTGCTGCAGAGTGTGACACCAAACACCAGGTCTTATCTTCTTTCCCCTGCTTCAAGGCCCACTTCGTCACAGTTGACACCCAGTTCTCTTTAGAGCATTTGAGAGCCAGGATTTACACTTATTGAATGCATATGTTTAAAAGCAGATGACCACCTCCTGAATGACCCTTCTTGTAATATTTGTTTTTGCATCATCTTTTCAGAAAAATACGTTTTATATAAATCAATGTTTAAGTAATAATACAAATTTTCCACCACAGATGATTCCATAGGGAAGTGAATCATGCATAAAGCAAAGGTAAAGTGAAATAAGCAGTGCATCTTCTGTGGTTTTGTAAAAATTACAAGTCTTTATTGGATAAATAATTCCATACAATTATTCCTTATTAAACTTCCAATTGGTAAAATGGCCGGTGCCTGAATACTTTAATCTCTTTCAAGCCTTAAAAAGATGAAAATTATAAGACTATGCGATATCGATGCTGAAACGATATATAGTGCAGCCCTAGCATATTGTCCATCTGTATGATGATGAGAAATATTTACCGCTTACTACTATATACTGGATGAAAGGAAACTTTTTTTATTGTATTATTTACATGAGCCAGAATCAGCTACAATATGCAATGATGATGATACATACTGCATTCACAAATAAATGACTAATGACAAATTTTAAAATTAGAATTTTAGAATTAAAATGTATTTACAATAGCATACAGTGCTCAGCATATATAAGTACACCCCCCACAAATCTCTCATTTAAATGAATATTTTATATAGGAAGCTTTACAATATTATATTTGTGCATATACATTAGTTTAGTAAGTACTGAAGCCAAATCTGGAGCTAATCTAACAAAATAACTTACAATAATGTTCAAAAAGTAGTCGCCCAAAATGTATATGTTATATTAAATAACATTTTCAAAAATAGCAAAAATCAAGATAAACTAAAAATATAGACAATTATGTTGAAATGTTGTAGTTTGTAATTTTTTTTGCAATATTTTGCATGAATTTAAATGTATTATCTTTCCATTTCTAAAGATGTTCTGCGACTAAAATATTATTTTAATAAATATATCTGCTTAATAAATCTGTTTTGTTCAAATGCACCAATATACATTACCAATATTTACTGAGAAATGGATAAAAATATTCATTTTCAAAAGGGGGTGTACTATATATACTATAATATGCTGAGCACTGTATGTATATGTATATATATATATCATGCTCATCATACTTAATCTATTAAGCCATCATACT
>CAIGQW010001014.1:1075441-1101930 GCA_903798125.1 Danio choprae
GGAAGGAAGGAAGGAAGGGATGGATGGATGGATGGATGAATGATGGATAAAGGAAGGAAGAAAGAAGGGATGGATGGATGGATGGATAAAGGAAGGAAGGAAGAAAGAAGGGATGGATGGATGGATGAATGAATGAAGGGATGGTATGAAGGAATGGATGGATGGATGATGAATAAAGGAAGGAAGAAAGGAAGGGATGGATGAATCAATAATACTATAAAATAAAGATACATTTTCAAGCAGGTTTTTGCACTGTACTGCGTGCATTAGCTTACATGCTGGCAGAGTGAGGTCGTTCACATGCTTTTAATAAATTTACTAAGTAGAAGAAGAATAAAAACTAATAACAAATAATTACCAAAGTCTAATGTAAAAATGTAAAAACTAATGTAAAACGTTGGAGGATGTTAAAAACGTTAAGCGGCATCTTGCCTCAAATATTATTATTATTATTATTATTATTATTAATATAATTTTTATATTATTATTATTATTATTACTATTATTATTATTATTATTATGTCTGACCCCACTGACATTCTATGAGTATACAATAAAAAAAAAAAAGTAAATAAATACGCACAAAACAGGGCTGGAAATGTGCGTTCGCCACTTTTTACACAAAACGTTGTTATTTATAAAAACAAACTTGACGGGAGAATGTGCGCAGCTGTAAGCTAACATATTTATAAATGTATTACATTTATAAATGAGATCTCTGGTTATTACAATAGTCAACTGAAGTTTATTGTTTTAATTTATTACCTTTTTTTTAAATAACCTAACATATTTTGATTCAGTTTATTCATTCATTCATTCAAACTCAGTCTTGGAGAGTTTAGCTCCAACCCTAACACCTGAACCAGCTAATCAAGCTCTTACTAGATATACTAGAAACTTCCTGCCACATGTGTTGAAGCAAGTTGGAGCTAAACTTAGCAGGACACCGGCCCTCCAGGACCGAGTTTAGAAACCCCTGGCTTAGTCTCAATTTCATAGGTCGCCACAACAGAATGAACCGCCAACTAATCCAGCATATGTTTTAAGCAGCGGATGCCCTTCCAGCCGCAACCCAGTACTGGGAAACACCCATATACACTCATACACTATGTCCAATTTAGTTTTTTTTTCAATTCACCTATACCGCATGTTTTTGGTGTGCGGGGGAAACCGGAGCACCCAGAAGAAACTCACACGAACATAGGGAGAACATGCAAACTTCACATAGAAATGTCAACTGGTCCAGCCGGGACTCAAACCAGCGACCTTCTTGCTATGAGGCGACAGTGCTAACCACTGAGCCACTGTGATTCAGTTAAGTGCATTGATTTTTTTTTTTCTCAATACAAAGTAATACCTGGCCAAGCATTAACTCCAAAATCTTTTTAAGTGATCAGTTTAAACGAATCCCCCAACATATTCCCCACCAAACATCCCAGCACAATATAATGAGCTAAATAAATTTTCAACAGACTACACAATATATTGAACTGCTATTTCCATCATGCGAGAATGATCTCTTTCTTAATGATGTGAAATTAAGCACTCGGATCGATAATAAAAAAACTTTCTGTGTTGGAAGTGATTTACTCAACTAACACTTCCAACACAGACCAAATGCACATTTGGAAATGGTAATAACTTTAAGCAATTTGAGGTAAATCATAACTAATAATTATTTTTTCTGAAGGCTTAACATTTATTTGCTTCAGAGCTCAATGTCTAGTGTAATAGCAAAAATGGAAACAAGATGACAATATACACACTGGCCACTTTATTAGGTACACTTGTCTAACTGCTCGTTAACACAAATTTCTAATCAGCCAATCACATGGCAAAATGGTCTGAACAAGAGAAAATATCCAATGAGCGGCAGTTCTGTGGGCGCAAATGCCTCGTACATGCCAGAGGCCAGAGGCGAATGGCCAGACTAG
Source organism: Danio choprae (assembly GCA_903798125.1). Classification (NCBI taxonomy): domain Eukaryota; kingdom Metazoa; phylum Chordata; class Actinopteri; order Cypriniformes; family Danionidae; genus Danio; species Danio choprae. Next base: position 1,077,376 of record CAIGQW010001014.1, read on the forward strand.
TTCGAGCTGATAACTCAAATAACCCCTCGTTACAACCGAGGTATGCAGAAGAGCATCTCTGAACACACAACACATTGAATCTTGAGGCGGACAGGCTACAGCAGCAGAAGACCACACCGGGTGCCACTCCTGTCAGCTAAGAACAGGAAACTGAGGCTACAATTTGCACAGGCTCACCAAAATTGGACAATAGAAGATTGGAAAATGTTGCCTGGTCTGATGAGTCTCGATTTCTGCTGCGACATTTGGATGGTAGGGTAAGAATTTGGTGTCAACAACATGAAAGCATGGATCCATCCTGCCTTGTATCAATGGTTCAGGCTGGTGGTGGTGGTGTAATGGTGTGGGGGATATTTTCTTGGCACACTTTGGGCCCATTAGTACCAATTGAGCATCATGTCAACACCACAGCCTACCTGAGTATTGTTGCTGACCATGTCCATCCCTTTATGACCATAGTGTACCCATCTTCTGATGGCTACTACCAGCAGTATAACGCGCCATGTCAAAAAGCGTGAATCATCTCAGACTGGTTTCTTGAACATGACAATGAGCTCACTATACTCAAATGGCCTCCACAGTCACCAGATCTCAATCTAATAGAGCACCTTTGAGATGTGGTAGATCGGGAGATTCGCATCATGCATGTGTCGCTGACAAATCTGCAGCAACTGTGTGATGCAATCGTGTCAATATGGACCAAAATCTCAGAGGAATATTCCAGTACTTTGTTGAATCTATGCCACGAAGGATTAAGGCAGTTCTGAAGGCAAAAGGGGGTCCAACCCAGTACTAGTAAGGTGTACCTAACAAAGTGGCAGGTGAGTGTAAATGTATAACACAATGACTTGGGTTACAGTAATCAAAAATGCAGATTTATATTACCATAGTAACAGAAGATTACACAGAAACACTTGCACTTATTTATTATTTTGCTAACCCCATTGGCAGATTATTATTTTTTTAAGGAAACACTAACTTAATTTTGACTCATTGTTTTTGAAAAGGGCCTCACAGTGGCGCAGTGGGTAGCATGTTCGCCTCACAGCAAGAAGGTCGCTGGTTCGAGCCTCGGCTGGGTCAGTTGGCGTTTCTGTGTGGAGTTTGCATGTTCTCCCTGTGTTGGCGTGGGTTTCCTCCGGGCGCTCCGGTTTCCCCCACAAGTCCAAAGACATGCGGTACAGGTGAATTGGGTAGACTAAATTGTCCCTAGTGTATGAGTGTGAATGGGTGTGTATGGATATTTCCCAGAGATGGGTTGCAGCTCTAAGGGCATCCGCTGTGTAAAACATATGCTGGATAAGTTGGCGGTTCATTCCGCTGTGGCGACCCCAGATTAATAAAGGGACTAAGCCGAAATGAAAATGAATGAATGAATGAATGAATGAATGTTTTTGAAAACAAGACACATTTTGCTCGTCTGGAAAATGCTTCTTGATTTAAGAATTTGTTGATATTTGGAATAGAAACCAGACGTCTGGGTAAGAAAAGCATTTTTAGTTTTTGCAGTGGGGTACTTCATTTGGATAATTTTCTTGAATGACAGCTGACGCTCGTTAACCGAACAAATAGCTTGTTCATTTTGATTTAATGACCAACCAAAATACTATAATCCATTAAATCCAACACATAAAATATGTTTCATATAAATAACTCACACATTCGTCTTTCCAAAGATACCTTAGCTGAGAATGTAGACCAATTTAATCAGCAGCGGTTACTGTTTTAGTTTAGGAAGGTCATTTCGGAAAAAGTGCCTCTGATAGTGAGGAAGAGAAGTACACAGATATACAGATATACAGTTTTAGCTGAAATCTCATTTGCATGATATGCATGATATCCTCATTCAATTTGAAATATAAACTCATGAGAGTAAAACTACAACACAATTGTAATTGTTAACTTACAGTTCACTTGTAAATTTTGCTCGCCAGTAATACTGTAAATTGTACAGTAAATTTTACTGTGTATACTGTATATAAATAGCACTCTTCCGTCTAGCCAGCTATGGAGAAACTGGCAGCCAGGCAATGGAGAAGCGACGTCAGGTGTCCACATGCTCTACCACACAGATGTCTGGTTCCTGGAGGGCTGCAGAACTGCACAGTTTAGTTCCAACCCTGCTTCAACACACTTACCTGGTTTCAAACAAGCCTGAAGGACTTAATTAGTTTGATCCGGAGTGTTTAATTAGGGTTAAAGCTAAACTGTGCAGAGTTGCGGCCCTCCAGGAACTGGATTTGACACCTGTTGTCTACCAGTTCAGCACGGTTGTTTGTAATTGTGCCGCGCAGTACCAGGCTCAGGTGGAAACACAACTGTAAGGCTGCGTGTCCACCAAATCATTTTGTCTTGAGCTCCGCATTTGTTTTCTATTGTTATGATAGTGTTGCATTTTACGGACAGCTTTATTTTCTGAGCCATTGCAAGTTAAAAAATGTAGTGCCCATCAATGTCACTTTTGAGCTAGCCGTCCAATCACAGTGAAGAAAGGGCAGGACAAAACCATGCAACTGTCAACAAATAATCTGCTAAAGACTTTCAACTCGTAATGGTAAAGCAGGGATAATCTGTATTGTAGCAATGCGGCACTGCAAAAATGCTCACAGCTAAGCGTTTTTAGAACAGTCCTTGGTTTTTGACATGGAGCCTAACTTGTTAGCCAGCACTCACTTATGGGGATTTACACCTACCTAAATATAAATAGTAACAGTTCTTGACCCCAGTGAGCTACAAACAAATATTAAGTATCATTGAAAAGAAGACAGTTTGAGCAGAGAGCAATAAACCAACAATGTGTCCAATAGATGAATAAATGTCACCATACTTTGAAAGATCATGCACCCATTGGCTTAATTCTTCATCAGTCAAACTAGAAAGTAAGTTACTGGTTAAAAGTGGCTGACAGATTACATATGAAGAATGTCAAAACACTCGACCGCTTTGTTTACATTTTAGTAACTATAACTTTGACTTTTTATTGAGTTTCTGGTCTCATTTTATTTGTAACATTGTAAGCTATGACATCGTCTTGCTTTTTACTACGTTTTCACACGTAAGTAACAAAGTAAACAATGTAAACAACAGGTCTCCGGAAAAAATGGTGACATAAACAAATGAATAACCATCCATTATTCAACAGTATTGTGTTGGTGGACTAAATGTGTTTGATGGGATGTTGTTCTGAGGAACCTTACCTTTCAAAATAAACATGTACAGCAATGAAAGCGTGTGTGTCTTGTTATTACGATGATATGTACTCCATATCTAATAAGCGTTTTCTGTACAACTTACACAAATTTAGCAAATACATTCTTTATAAGCTTCCCATTGAACAACAACTAGCTAAAATGGCTACTTGATGGTTGTAGCTTTAGACTGATGTACAGTTTGTTAAGATTACATTTTTAATGTAGTCTATTTGTAAACACTAAAATGTGCAAAAACAGTGCCCCAGTGCATCTACGTCCTGACGCTGGCTAACCATAAAACAATGTAAAACGACCAAAAAAGTCGCTGCTAGTGTGAATCAGGCTAAAGCCATGCAGGTGCATAGGAGAAGAAAAAAAATCTACAACATAATCCAGCCCCAATGTCTTTATATGAACTCAACCCAAATAAAAGGTGAGACTTCAGTCCTTTATAACATCTGCAAATTCATGAAGCTCTGATCTCATTAAAAGGCTGAAATGGGCAGATTCTCCGGCATGCCCTCAAGTCAAACATGACCCCGGCAGCTAATGAGTGCTGTCAGCCAGGCCAGAGCGTCAACGCTGCTACACCCATTGTTATTTTCTGACTGCTGAATTAGATATCCCTGCCGAGGGTGAATGCAGATTGCCCCCTTGTGCGAAAAACCGTCATTAGGCATTCTTTTCAGCGGCGTATTAGTTCCCTCCTCAAAGGAGATGCAATTAATCAACCTGCTTTGTCAGCCAGCCTCACCGGTCACGATAAAGAAAGTGTCATATGAAATCATGCAGGACGTTTTTCTGTGATGGCTCCAGGACGCGGGACTCTGCGGGAAGAGAGGTGTCTCTAATTGAAAGTGTGCGGGTTGGAGTCGGGACATGCGGTGGAGGAGGTGGAAAGGGGTTTGGCGTTTGACTTGAGCGCGGCAGGGCAGAGGTCTGATCTTTAGCGGCTTCAGCGGCATGCTGTTAGCAATCTCGTCAAGTTTAGTCTGCGTTTGAGTGACCGCTGCTCGCTCCCGGTGGGAAGATCTGTGGCACAGAGGATGAAGTTTATCAAAGCCTTTGGTAAGTTCTTACTTTGGTGCTTGCACATGAGTGACTGAGGGTGGTCAGACTGGATTTGGGGTTTGCATTTGAATAAATTAATGACAGACAGTGCAAGAATTATGTGGTTGAGATCAAATGAAAAGCAAATAAGAAGTGTCTTGAAGGGGGTGGGGCATGTCAGATACTAGAAAGCATTTGATTGGTTGAGATTTGATGAGAAACTAAAGTGCTGACGGAGTGACATTTTAAATGGTTATACTATGTAATTGTCATTCAAACCACTAGTATTTACTTATGTGTCATCTAATAGATTTTAGTTATGTAAAAAATGTTACACTGGACCAAAAAATAAGCTGTCATAAGTGTCAGTTTTTATTTTGTGTTTATAATATAATTAGTGCTAGGAAAAGATTTATCGAGATTGACCGCATCCAAAATAAAAGTTTGTTTTGACATAATATATGTGTATTTTATGTATATTTATTATGCATATGTGATAAACACACATACATAGAAACAAAACTTATTAACAACTTATTAAAATATATTTAAATGTGTATTAATTTATATCATTTGTATATATATACATATTAATTGCAATACATTTTTGCCTAGCACTATAATATAAATATAAATATAATATAAAAATAACATGTATTTATACAACACATCTTTTCATTAATGTAAGGTTTGTTGGGATATAGGACAATGTTTGACTGAGATACAACTACTTTAAAATATGGAATCTGAGGGTTCACAAAATTGGAAATATTGAACAAATCACCTTTAAAATTGTCAAAACTAAAGGAATGGTTCCCCCCAAAAATGGACAATTTACTTAGTTTACTCACCCTTTTAAAAATGTAACCTTTGACTTTCATAGTAGGAAAAACAAATACTATGGAACTCAATGGTTACAAACTTTCCAAATTTCTTCAGAATATCTATTTTTGTGTTTAACATAAGAAGGAAATACATAAAGGTTTGAAACAAGTAAATGAGAATCAAACTGTAATGTTTGGGAGAACTATTCCTTTAGGTTCTTACTAATGTATATTAATAATTAAAAATTAAGTTTGGATATATTTACAGTAGGAAACGTATAAAATATCTTCACGGAACATGGCACTTACCAATTATTCTGCTCATTTTGTTCTAATCATTATAAACTTTACTAGCCTTGCACATGAACATTAAGTAGCTGATGTAATGTTTGCCCAGTAATAGTAATTTACTGATAGTGATCGTGACAGTGAATGTTTTAATGAACTGATCTGCAGGTAAATTGAAACGAATCATATGTTCAATAGAGCGTAACAGTTATTGCACATTTTTAAGAAGCCCTTGATCAATAAAATAAAATAGAGTTCAGCAGTTATTGCACGATTCATCAACAAAACCCTTGATCAATAAAATAAAATAGGATTTAACAAAACAAAACAAACTGTCTCTAATTAAGTGAACACAAATCATCGTGAATGACCAATTAAAATGATGATTGTATAATGATCAATGCATTTATCATTCATTCATTCATTTTCCTTCGGCTTAGTCCCCTAAAAAATAATAGCATGCAAACTCCACACAGAAACGCCAACTGACCCAGCCAGGGCTCGGACCAGCGGCCTTCTTGCTGTGAGGCGACAGTGCTAACCACTGAGTCACAGCGTCGCCTCAATGCAGATATTTAAAGCAGAAACATTTTGTAACATCTAGAGGTCTTAATTGTCATGTTTGAGAAATTCTGTCATTTTAAAACAGCACTCCAATCTTTTCAATGTGAGAACTGATCTCTTCTGCCCTAATTAAAAGTGAGAACTGATCTCTTTTGCCCTAATTACATCAATTCTCTGATCATCGGATGCTTCCCTTCAGGATTTATGACTAGCATAGATCTTCAGGAACTGCACTGTTAAATAAGTTTAATTCAAAAATTCAATTACAGAATTAGAAATCAGAACGATGGCTTCAGCAGAAGCATTGATTACCCTTACAGTGCTTACAATGTATTTACAACTTTAAAAGTAGAAAATCAATTCTACTATGGAAAGAAATGAATGGGAAATTTGTCAAACAAATGGGCCAAGTAAAACTAAGCTCTTAAATTATTGACCATTTAACCAGTAAGTGGGAAACTAGAACTAAAATGATTCCTACTGTACCACTGAATGTGTAACCAGCAGTGATGAGAATAACGGTGCTATAAATAAACGGCGTTACTAAAGGCAATACTTTTTTCAGTAACGAGTAATCAATTGAATTACTGTTTCCCCCGTTACCATTACTGACAATAAAATGCACGTTACTACACTGAAGCGGTTTTCATGTAAGCAGCATCTCTCTCAGCCATAGGACCTCTTTTTCTCTGGGGTGTGTGTGTGTGTGTGTGTGTGTGTGTGTGTGTGTGTCTGTGTGTTCGGGACTGGGGCGGGACACATAACCAAGCAGTGATGATGATTGGTGTGTCTGTGAATGTGGTGTAACTGAGAGTGCGATGACTGGCTTAGATGTAGTACATTTCCATCGTTTGCCAATCAGAGGCAGAGTAAGGCAGGTGATCACACACAAGCACAAGCACAGTCAGTGGCACACACCAACAGCCAGGAGTCAGAATGATGGCAAATCCAACAAGTTTAAAGCAAGCGTTTGCAAACTGGAAATTTAAAAACTACTTTTCCCTCGTTGAGGTAAAAGTACTACACGACTACAACACCTGCTCCGCCTCCGCTGCCTGCTCCACCAGCCAAACGGCAGCGCCGAACCACCAGCGGGACTGGACCACCCCCACCCCAGGGCGCCGTTAAGTCTGGTAAACCTGCCGCGAAGCGTCCCTGAGATGGGCCATCCAGAGAAGAGGGGACCTGCTCTTTCCTCAGTGGGGGGTCGTTCGACCAATTCAATCCACAACAGCGGCTTTAATTCCACCGCTGACCTTCGGGCTGGCGGTAACCAAATTTTAAATAAAAGAGCAGTTTCCTCTCTCCGGATGTGCAAACCCTAGCCTTGACGGTCCGCCTTCCAGCTCGTAGCGCTGGGCTATATCGCCAGAGGCTTCCAGGGTACAAGGGACCGGTCTCCTTTCCCTCACCCCAGGATCCAGGGAGGAAGGTAAAACACAATCTCTTATTTTCAGCTCTTCCTCGGGCTACCCTGCTTTCCAAGGTGAGCACTCCCCTCCCCAGCTGCCCCTCCGCTGGCACATCAGCTATCGCTACGATGACGCCATTAGCGCGAGCTCTGCCAGCCTGGTTAGCGGTGCCCAGCCCGTCGCGGTGGCTCATGCAGACGATCAGACTCGCCTACACGATACAATTCCCTTCTCGCCCTCCCAAGGTCACGGGTGTACATTTCACAAGGGTCAGCCCCGTGTTCGCCCCTGTCTTGCGAGAGGAGATTGCTGTCCTCCTGGTGAAGGATGCAATCGAGCTGGTCCCTTCAGTCCCTCCAAAAAGAGCGGGGGGTTAAGGCCAATCCTAGATCTGTGCAGAATGAACCGTTATTTACACAAAATGCCGCTCAGGATGCTCATGCAGAAACGCATACTCCAATGCGTCCGTCCTTAGGATTGGTTTGCAGCTATAGACCTGAAGGACACGTATTTTCATGCCTCCATTCTTCCACGCCACCATCCTTTCCTTCGGTTTGTGTTCAAATATAAGTACAAAGTCCTCCCCTTTGGGCTCTCCCTGTCTCAGCGGGTTTTCACAAAGCTTGCGGAGGGTGCCCTAGCACCTTTACGGCTTGCGGGCATCCGCATACTGAATTATCTCGACGATTGGCTCATGGATTCATCCCGGGATCAACTGATTATGCACAGGGACAGGGTGCTTCGGCATCTCAACCAGTTGGGGGTTTGGGTCAACCGAGAGAAGAGCAAGCTCTGCCCCAGGCAGAGAATTTCCTATCTCGGAATGGAGCTGGACTCAGTCGCCATGGTTAGTGCTATCCTGTCGGAGGCTATTCAACAGGAAAACAGTGGTCCCACTGAAAACTTTTCAGAGGCTCCTGGGGCATACCACATAGCCAAAATAAAACAAATAAGACTTTCTCCAGAAGAAAAAAATATTATAGGAAATACTGTGAAAAATTCCTTGCTCTGTTAAACATAATTTGGGAAATATTTGAAAAAGAAAAAAAATTAAATAAATCACAGGAGGACTAATCATTTTGACTTCAACTGTATATCATATTGAAATATTTTAGCATAAAAAGCCACCTACAGTTTGCCTGTGGGCAAATTTGAAAGCAAATTAACATCAAACTGCCTTTTTTCGGTGTACTGTCCCTTTAAAAAACATGCACAACTAAACACAGTTTTTCTTTCTTCAGACCTCTTCATTCTCAATGCAAACTTTCCTTACAGTCTAATCCCGATTGGAACACGTCATGTGGCTCCATTACTCATCCAGTCCATCTATATGTATGACTGCTGGACCAAGGACAAAGTGAGGATCATTTACTAACATTAGGACAGGGCTGATCGTTCAACATCTCCTGCAGGAGGTCCCAGGTGTGCCGTAAGAGGCTCTATTTAAAGCTCGCCTCTTTCCCCAGCGGCCCGTGCAGACCCGTGTGTTACAAGCACATAAAAAGCATGTTGACTCACTGTAATAAACCAATGCAAATTGTGCAGTGGTGTGAAGGATTGCACAATAAAGACACATACATCACTGCGCATGGAGGTCTGGCGGCTGCACACAGCCCACACTCACAGTTGTGCTGTCCGCTAATTTACCACTAATTTACCGTGAAGCATAAAAGTTGTTATTTTTTCATCATCTATACATTCGGGCATAAATGATTCCCATCTCTCGTCTGTCTCTGACCGCCGGAGCACATTTGTAGAGCTCTCACGAACGAATGTTTGCTCAGTCTATTGTTAAATAAAAAACGTAAATGCCTTTTCTTCAATTTTATCATTTTCAAATATTTCCCAAGTGCCGTTTAATGAAGAGAAGATTTTATTCAAAACATTTTTAATCATATTTTGAATAACTAATTTCTTTTGTCTTTGCCATGATGACAGTACATCATATTTCACTAGTTATTTTGCACTAGTAGTCTTAGCTTAAAGTGCATTTTAAAGGACTAACTAGGTTTATTATGTTAACTAAGCAATGTAGGTTATTAGCCTACATAGCCTAATATATACATAAACAAAAGAAGACATTCTTATTATTAGTAGTTTATATATAGTTATAAATGTTATAGTATGTAGCTATGATTTTTTTGTCTTTGTCTGGTTTGATCATGTGATCTACCCAGGGTCCCAGTCCTAATTGGCATTGACAATGTCCAACATACGACTGATGCAATGTTCACAATTTTTTTCTTTGCTTATTTTACTTCACCTCACTTGTCTCTTTTTGACTTTTGAGATGACGCAGAATTTTCTGCATTATTAGTCCAGTCTTCAATGTCATACAAAACTTCAGAAATGCTTTTAATATGGTGGTCTATGCTGCTCAAGATAAATATGTATTGACAATGTTGGTAAGCTCTCTTTGTGACATCATAATTATATTGATTGTCACTATATTTCAATTTAATGCAAAACAAATTAACAAGTAATTAGAAGCAACGTCAACATTCATTTACTGGGAAATATTTTATTTTATATTATTTTATTATTATTTTTATTTTATTTTATATTTGATATTTAATATTATATTATTTAATATTTTATTATTTTTCATTTTGTTATTATTTTTTATTTTTTTATTTTATATGTTATATTTTATTTGATATGTTATATTTAATTTCACATTCAGCCAAAAACTCTTCCCATCTCCAGCCCATCTGACCGCCGTCGCACTCTCTCACTCTCAAATGTTTGCTCAAAGCAACAACAAACACTTTCCTTTGCGTTTGTGCATTGACTGTGAACAATTGAAGCTGATATATCCTTAGGAAATGTCAGCGGATTCAATCAAAACGCTTCTATCGGAGTCTAGAAGGGGGTGAAATTTTGGAAGAGAGAGAGAAAGAGAGAGAGAGAGACAGACATAAAGATTTTATTTTTTTTATGCATCCAGTGCCCCGATGTTCCAGAGCGGTTTATGAACTCTGCACTGTCGCGGGTCGTTTCATAGCGCAGAGAAACTTGTGGTGCATGAGGGCTTTTTAAGCAGCAGTCCTGTCATCCATTTTCAGACAGTCACTGCACCCCATCAGTACTCCGAAGGGTCTAATGTCATGCCACGCGGCCCCTGAATATCAGATTTGGGCCCCCGGCTCCTGCACGACTCTCCCTCTCTCTTATTTATGTTTGCTGCGAGAAGTCTGCATGTATTCTTCAGGGGAACAGGACTAGAAGTGCAAGGCCAGCAAAATGGTGTTGACCTCTTGTTCTCGGGGCTCCGGGAAGCCAAAACTTCTTCAATGTGAAGTGAGATTTGAGGAAGCCCTATTGAATTGTCTAGTGCACCGCAGACAGGTCTTTTGATCCATAAAGAAACAAAGGCACTTCAGGGGGCCTGAACTCTTGGTGTCTCGACAAAAAAAGGGTAAAATTGGGCTTTCACACAGAACTACAAAACAGAAAGCAGTCACGGTGCTAAATAAAACACAGCCTACTATGGTTTAAGACTCAACGCGAACAACAGACACTAAAAATTTATTAAGTACAGACCTGGTGAGTTTATTGGAGCACTTTTTTTGTTTTTTAGCGCTTGGAAAACTGTATATATTTTGTAGGCAACACTAAAAGGTGGTGCTGTATGTATTTGTGTCGCTAAAATAACATCAATTCTAAATTGTTTCAGAATTTGATGACATTGATTTAATAGCATATGTGAAAACATGATTAATTCATCTGAAAGGATCAGGTTTAAAGAGTGATTCATTCAGGAATAAGACTACACAATTGGTTCTTTGTTTTGATTCACTTTAAATAACTGGCATAATTTTTGATAATTAAAAATATGGTCACAAAGGAAGTGAAAAGATCATTTATAGGAATCATTAGTTCAGAGAACGAACTACGCAGATTTTGATTCACTACAAAGAATCACTTCAGAGTTATTCAATCATGAATCAGACTACACTGGTTAAGCAGTTTTTTTCAGCTCATAAAATCATGTGTTAAACTGGACCACACTGATTGTGCTGTGTGGTTTTGATTCACTACAAAGGATTCAGCTCAAAATAGCCATTTGTTTCAACCCAGGCTCATTCTGAAAATGTACCGTTGTATACATTTCTGGAGAGCGCCAAATACGTACCAGGAGCTACGTTTTTTAGCAGTTTATGTTTTCGCAAATCCACCAGAGGCCGCTGAGTACACTTTTTGAGATCTCAAATTTCTTGAGTGCCATTGGCGCTTGCTGTTCTCGCATAAATCCACCAGAGGCCACTGTCAGCTGACTGACTGATATTTACTTGTTCATTTTTTTGGGGGGCTTTTTTTTTTTTTCTTACTTGCTTTCTGGAATCGTTCTTCGCCATACTCGAAACCCCGTTGTCATGGTCAACTCCTCTCTGCGTCTTAAGTCCGCCGACGTACATGGCCAGCTACTGGACAAACTGGTAGCACTGGGAAAGCCGTCCATATGGAGGTAATCATTCAGCTGGTAAGCGCGAAAAGGAATGGCATCATACCGCCTCGTAGCATTCGTTTAAAAAGAATTTAAGCCCAGCCAATGCAGTACCTCTGTCTACATAATTCACGATCTCCAGAAATGTATATAGGGCTACGTTTTTAGAATGAGCCTATATTGATTTGTTTGCTCATCACATGACACTGACAACTCTACATTTTTGACGAATTCACATCACTACAAAGATTCAGCTCAATAGAATCATTTATTGAAGAACTGTTCTCATCAGATTGTGCTTTATGTTTTTGATTCACTTTAAAGAATCAGCTTGTAAAAATCTCTGCATGATTCACTAAAAATAATCACCTCATAAGACTCATTTGTTCACAAACTGAACTAAACTGGTTGTGCTGTGTGTTGTGATGCACTATAAAGAAATCAGCTCAAAAGAGTCATTTGTTTGGCAATCAAATGAGACCTCCCACGTTTGTTTCTGTGTGAATCGCTAAAAAGAATCAACTAAAACAAAGCTTCATTAAAGAATGGAATGATGATAGTTGTGCTGTGAGTTTTTAAAACATCAGCTCAGAAAATTCAGTTGCTTGGTGATCAAACTACACTGGCAACTCTAAGTTTCTGACTGATTCATTACAAAGATTCAGTACATACGAATCATTTTTTAAGGAACTGAACTGAACTGCTTTATGTTTTTGATTCACTGTACAATAATCAGCACATATGAGACATATTATTTGGTAACCCCACAACACCTCCTACTCTGTAAGCATCCGAGTTATTCACTAAAATGGATCAGTTCATAAGAATCATTTGTGTAAGAACTGAACAAATTGTGTGTTATTGATAAGGAGTTGTATAGTAACATGGTCCACCTTTTGACTGATTCACACAAGAATCATTAATTCGTGAACTGGATTAAACTGATTGGACTGGATGTTTTTGATTCACTAACAAAGAAACAGGTTATTTATTCAGAAATGCTCCAAAGCAAAATAATTAAATTCTTACTTACTTCCCTTGAGCTTAGTGGCTGATTTATCAGAGGTCGCCACAGCGGAGGGAACAACCAATTACTCTGGCATATGTTTTATTTTATGCGGCGGACGCACTTCTCACCTGTACTCTGTTGACGGGGTCCTTCTTAATCCACTTGATGACAGTCTCATAAACCAGCTCCTCCGCCTTGGTGTTCAGGCTGTCGTTGGACAGATAGTTGATCAGGTCTTCTTTGGAGATGCTGAGGATTTCGTCTTGTCCTGCTACATCAGGGAAGTTCTGCAGAGCGAAGGCTTTGGCCATGTTGTTGAGCTCCGTGCAGCACATGGCCTCCGCCATAGCCAGGACCCCCAGGCAGTTTGCTGCAGTCAGCTGCTTTTCTGGAAAAAGAGAACAAGAGAGACGCTCACATCCATAAAAGATCACAGCACAGGGGCCGACAAGAGCTCTAGGAAAGCTATCTGTGCTGAATATCTGGGAGGCTCTGAGTCTGGACTGGGCCCCTGCATAAGATGCTCTGGAGACGAACAACAGAACAAATCAATTGAGCCCAGTGCATGGCTTGAGACGCTGTCCTGTGGATTAGAATGGCAAGGTGAAGCTCATCTTTAGTCCCGCAGAGTCCTGTCTGAAGGCATTTGACCGAGCAGGTGCAAAGGTCCAGGTTTTTAACAAGGCAGGAGTCGTTTTTGTAAGCGGAGAGCCTCATTTAACACAGCAAGATGTGGTATGAGTCTGACACTTGTGCCGTGGTGAATGAATCTCAGTCTTGATTGCCAGTCTGAGTGCTTTCTTAAGAGACTCTTTCAAATTCAAATGTGAAAAGCAGAATATAAAAGTTGCTTTAAGCATCTGGTTGAAATAGTAGAGATGCTAAATTAATTATAAAAGCTGTGCTATTTGATTCACACACATAACCGGTGGAATTTTTTAGGATCCGTAGTATTTATTTATTGTCTATAGAACAAACCAGCATTATACAATGACTTGCCTAATTAACCTAATTAAGCCTTTAAATGTCACTTTAAGCTGAATACTAGTGGCTTGAAAAATATCTAGTAAAATATTGTGTACTGTCATGGCAAAGACAAAAGAAATCAGTTATTAGAAATAAGTTATTAAAACAATTATCTTTAGAAATGTGTTGAAAAAAAATCGTATTTCCATTAAACAGAAATTGGGTAAAACAATATACAGGGGGGCTAATAATTCTGACTTCACCTGTATATAGTCTGCCTGTAAGTGATCGAGAGTGGAGAAATCTAATGTGTCATAACTGATCAAACATTGCACATTGTATCATCAAGTTCTTTGTCTCCACGTCATGCATTTAAAATATTTTAACCCACGACAATTCATTTAATATCCCTCACATATTTATATGCGATGTGGCTGTATTCTTGTGAAGGTAATGTCACAAGGTCACAGCAGTGCTGATATACAGCCATATCACAGTACTATGAGTGTAATATTACTTTTATACAGCAGATTGGCTGTATAAGTGTGTAAATAAAAAATAAAACAACCACGGTCTCAAAAACACTTTTGTTTTCCGTTCCTAATACAAAAACATGACGTTTGAACTAGAATTTGAATGATTTCATTGCACCATGTAGAATAATGTCATAGTGATGTATGATTATAACACTAAACGGCATGAAATAAAATCACAAAATAAACAGATTTTAGTCTGCCACATCCAGGAACACTCTAAAGTTACCACATAAAAGCCAAAGAAAAGAACACACTATATATAGTCACTATACATGGTCAAAAACTATCATAAAAACACTCCTAAACCTCTTATAAAACCTTCCCAGAAGACTTGTAGCAGATATAGCTGCAAAAGGTGGGCCAACTCCATATTAAAGCCTACGGATTAGGATTGGGATGCCATTAAAGTTCATATGCATGTAAAGGTGGATTTATATAATAAATTCTGTATTTATTACACAAATGTCTGCTGCAGTGCTCGTCTCTGTCTGGCAGAATCCAATAACACATATTACCAAGACAGCAAATAATAAGGAGAGCATGTCTGAATCACTCCGTAACAGATGCAACCTGATTCAAATAAACACAATAAATGTGGACCGACTGTGACATCAGATCGACTCTGTGGGTCTTACACAACCCAATTTGTCTCCACTATAAAACAGAAGAGTACAAATTGTTGTAAAAATGGTTGAGTGAGCGTCTGGTGGAGGCAGATGGGCTTTTATTATATGTCTGGGTCTTTGGAGGCGGGCCTGCAGCGCACCATCACCAATAAGCCAAAGGGGCCACTCGTCTTCTTCCACTCCCAGAAGAAGGAACATTTTTTATTTTTTTTTTAGGTGAGGTTTGTGCCAGAGGCAATAAATGGCATGCCGCAGACAGACCACAGAGCGAGGCTTATGCCCAGAGCTGGAATGAGTTTACAGACGTGCCCTAAAGTCAACGCTGCAGTGTGTGGCATTACAAACACATGGGCTACACCTCGCACAAATTTCACCTCGTGTAACGTCTTGGTTGCGTAGGTAACCCTCGTTCACCAAAGAAGGGAATGGAGACTTTATGTCAACTTGATCAACAAGGGGACATAATAAGTTGACATAACTCAAAGTGATCAACTGAGGGTAGGTAACCCTCCTTTCCCAAAGGAGGAAATGGAGACGTTATTTCGACTTGAATGACTAGGGGACATAACAAGTCGACATATAGTAACTCAAAGTGATTGACTGAGGGCGAACATCACGGTTATGTATGATAACCCTTGTTCCCCAAAGAAGGGAATGGAGACTTTATGTTGACTTGATTAACTAGGGGACATAACAAGTCGACATAACTCAAAGTGATCGATTGAGGATGAACCTCTTTTTCTTTAAGGGGTCATGTTATGCTTTTTTACAATATGTAATACTGAGAAGTGATCGACTGTGAGGGAACATCTCGGTTGTGTAGGTAACTCTCGTTCCCCAAAGGAGGAAATGGGGACGTTATGTTGACTTGTTCGACTAGGGGACATAACAAGTTGACATAACTCCAAGTGATCGACTGAGAGAAACATCTCGGTTACATGGGTAAATCTTGTTCCCCAAAGGAGGGAATGGAGACTTTATGTCGGCTTGATCAACTAGGGCACATAATAAGTCAACATAACTCAAAGTGATCGACTGAGGGGGAATGTCTCGGTTACGTAGGTAACCCTCATTCCTCAAAGGAGGGAACAAAGGTGTTATGTTGACTTGATCAACTAGGTGACATGTGTCGACATAACCCCAAGTGATCGACTGAGGGGGAACATTTCAGTTACATAGGTAACCCTCATTCCTTGAAAGAGGGAATGGAGACGTTATGTCAACTTGATCGACTAGGGAACATACCAAGTCGACATAACTTGAAGTGATCGACTGAGGGCGAACCTCTTCTTCTTAAAGAGGTCATGTTATGCCTTTTTACAATATATAAGTCTCAGGGTTCTCATTTGTAAATATGGCATATGCACAAAACATGCCACTTCCTATGCAAAAGTTGCTGATCTATAAAAAACAAACTTGATGGGAGAATGGGCAAAGCTGTAAGTGAACTCTAAGTAAATATATTTAACTTAAATACTGACTTATTTGAACCACTTTAAATCATCATGTTAGCCATAATCATTAATAAATTAATTTAAATATTTTGGTGTAGGTTCACTTTTAGGAAGGAAGTTTTGTAAATCCCAGGAGTCCAAAGAAAGCAATGTAAAAGATATTCTGAGAATATCTGAGATAATTTATTATACTATGCTTTAAATGGCCCTTTATGGATGCAAAGAAAGATACTCATTTTTTATACATGTCTCTTTAAATGCTAATGAGCTGCTTCTCCCCGCCCACTTTCAAAAGAGGGTGGAGCCTTCACAGCTCCTGCCTCAGACACTACTGCAACAATAAACAAACCATCTGAACAAAAAAACACAATGTTTGTTACGTCTGTGAATGGTGAAATGGCTTATAGAAAAAATTTATTTCATAAAAAAGTGTATCAGTATGCAGATCTATGTATCAGTGTCTCTTGTATATGAAGACCCCATACTACTAACATAACCCAGCCATGCTCTGCCCCCTCAGGTGAAATTATTTTTAAAATTTTTAACAGAAATGTAAATTACAATATATGGTTCTTTGCCCGATAAAGGGTTAAAGCATAATAGGACCCCTTTAAACCTATGTGAAACCATGCTTTGGTGAAACACAAAGCTGATATTCCAAGACTTGGTACCTTGTAATTTGACACTGCACTCAAAAAATTGCAGTATTTTGCTGCTTGTTCAAAAATACTTATGAAAAATGAGTTTAAACAACACAATTCTTGAGATCTTTTCTAGGGATTTTTAATTGCTTTATGTTCAATCCACTTCAATTTGTTAAGTTAACTTAATCAATTTGTGTTGGGACAACCTGAACGAATGTGTGGAACCCTGCATTTTTTACAGTGTGTGATATAATTCCAAAGCCCATGTTTCCACTCACTTCAACACAACCCTGTTGGAGTTAATCAATCGTTTTTTACTTACTGTAAATAACTTTGACATGTAATCAGATTTTTGCCCAAAGGCACAACAATCCTCAACCAGTTATTTCTGAATCCATTTGCTGACTTTCAGTTATTGGACTTTTACAAACTGGGGAACGTCTGTGGACATTTCAGTAAACAAATATTCATACTGTACCTTTTAAGTCAATAGTTTGTCTTCGCCCACGTTATCGATGTGTACATGTACCGTATATCAACCTTAGCATCATGATTCTTTAATAGGTTAACATTATCGTTGAAGCACTTCTGAACCGCTTGACCTGCATTACTCATGAGTGTTTCTTTAACTGTAACAATCATTTTCAAGTCATTTTTTTATTACAACTTAAGTTACGTTTTTTTTTTATTTAAGATAAAGTTTGATTGATTGATAAAAATACTCTTTTATGTATAGTAATTTGTGATGCTTTGAATAGGTTTTCATAGTTTATAACTAAAAAGGTGGAAAAAAGGTAAAACATTCATTCATTTTCCTTCGGCTTAGTCTCTGATTATCAGAGGTCACCACAGCGGAATGAACCACCAACTATTCCAGCATATGTTTTACACAGCGGATGCCCTTCCAGCCACAACCACGTACTAGGAAACACCTATACACTGTCTCGTTCACACACTCATACACTATGGCCAATTTTAGTTCATCCAATTCACCTATAGCGCATGTCTTTGGACTGTGGGGGAAACGCACGCCAACATGGGGAGAACATGCAAACTCCACACAGAAATGCCAACTGGCCCAGCCAGGACTCGTACCAACAACCTTCTTGCTGTGAGGCGACAATGCTAACCACTGAGCCACCGTGCCACCCACTAAAGGTAAAACAATACAATCATAAGAATGTATATGCTCATTTTAAAATATGGAAACTACCTCAATACTAGTTGTGTAAAAATAATTTATATATACTAATGTTGATAGAAAGTACTGTATAAATACTTATAAATAATCTCTTACGCTGTACCCATGTACCTATGGCTACATCTATTGATTAAAACCAGCGACACACTGCAAAAAAACGCAAAATTGAATACCAAATATTACTTTTTAGTGTTTTATTATATACCAAAATGTCATTTAATCCTGTGATTCAAAGCAGAAATTTCAGCATCATTACTCCACACATCAGCATCAAATACTGTGCTGATTTGGTGTTCTAGAAAAGTTTAGATTTTCATTCATTCATTTTCTTTTCAGCTTAGTCCCGCTACCCACTGCGTCACCGTGCTGCCCAGTTTAGATTTTTTCTAACACAATTATAATGGCCTCATGACAATCATGTTCATGACAGATTTATGACAAGTTATGTTGTCTTGGTTATGTCAAGTTGTCATGACAAAAACAAAGACAGGTTAAGATGTTTTAGTGTATGTCATGTTGTGAGTTTAGCATGAATCTGGCATATATAACAATAAAAATAACTTTGCTGCAGTACAATGGCTACAACAGACACAATGATATTATGAAGCACCTGAAAATAGTCCACAGCTAGCTAAATAGGTAACATTGCTGCATATTATCATTGCGCCTGCAACAGCCTTGGTACAGCAGCAAAGTTGCTTTATGAGAGTATAGTTCGATCTATATCGGCCTGGAACATAACAACTTATCATTTTCTGTCAATCTTATACACAATGTAACTGCAGAAAAGTCATGCTTTAAAAAAGTAGAATTATCAAAACTTTTTTTTTTTTACATTTTTGAACGAGATGCTAATGGTCTAATCCGATTCAGTGATCTATGCTAAGCTAAGCTAAAAGTGCTCTCGCCTGACCTGGAAACTGGCTGAATGGATTGAAAAATAGTAAAGCTCCACTGTTTAACTCTAGGGAAGTTCTAAAATGAGCCTGAATCATTGTCATAACCATGCATAAAATCTTATTCATATTTAATGAGGTTTCATGTCATGATTATGCGACTGCTCTTGTGTGCGATCAATCAGAGCTTCACATTTATTGGTCCTGTGGCACACAGCTTAAGAATCAGGTTAGAATATAGACACCAATGTCGCTCACACATCTTAAATTAAAAAAAAAAAGAATAAAAATAAACAGGGCATGGAGTTAATTGCGAAATGCAAATCATGTTCCATTCAATCAATGGCAAATATAACATTCAACTCGACTGATGGACACTGAAGTTAATGGAACATAGCAGTAAACTGGTGTTATTGTTTCAATTATAGCTTGAAAGCAACAGCTAATGGCAGGTTTGCCTCTTTTGACTAATTTTAGCAGAATTTAAGAAGAACTTCTTAACTACAATTATAATAATAGTTACAATTATAAAGGATTTATGAACACCCCCTTCAAGTAAAGTGTTACCAAAGTTTCTCATTATGATCAATTTTGCACTGCACGGTTGTAGAAACATTGCTTTTATGCTCTAAATTTGTCTTCATCTCCTGCCAACCTTTCATCGCATAGGGCGTCTACATGCCAACCGAATCTCCTCCATATTTAGTATTGATTGGCATAATCGGTTCCGGATGAGACCGTGACATTGACTCTGACATTTCAATGCAATTGTTCTCTGACCTTTACACAAATCAAAGAATGCATCGTCCTGCGAACAAAAAAGAGACAAATGTACATTTTCTACATGACCGGATGTTGGGATCTTTGGAGATGCATACCTAAGAAAGACACGCAGACCTTGCAGAAGGTGTTGAACTGGAACTTGTTTGCGGCCTCCAGCAGGGTTTTGGCGTTGGCCGAGTGGATGACCAGAGAGCCAGTGTAGACGAACTCCAGCAGCAGCTCCAGCACATCCGCACTGATGTTAGTCATGTTGAGCTCCAGCTTCTCTCCACTGCCCGTCTCTCCGGAAGACCTGACCGAGAACACACAGACCAACGACAAACACACAAACACAGGAATCGTGACCAATGGGAAAGCAGACAATTCAACCAAAATTCCTTATTACATTATATGAAACGATGCCTTTGTGATTTGAAACTTTAAAGTATATATTTGTGATTTGATGCCTTTGTGATTTGAGATGCTTTAAAAGTAAAGTAAGATTTTAAAGATGGTGTGTGTGTGTGTGTGTGTGTGTGTGTTTACAGTTGAAGTCAAAATTATTAGCCCTCCTGTGAAATTTTCATTCTTATTCAAAATATTTCCCAAGTGATGTTTAATGGAGTGAAGATTGTTTTGAACACATTTTTATGCATAATAGTTCTGATAACCACTTTCTTTTGTCTTGAAGTGCATTTTAAAGGGTTAACTAGGTTAATTAGGTTACTTAGGCAAGGTAGGTTAGCCAATATACACAATTGTTACAATTATTAAAATAGTTTTCACCAGCATGCACCACGCCACACTTTGAGCTAGACTTTATTATAGGGATGTAGGGATGAAAAGGGGTGGTAAGAGAACAGTGGGATGAAGGGGAACGGAAGTAAGAGGATAAAAAGTGAAAAGGTAGGTAGGTTGATCGGGCATCCTACGATGATGCCCAGAGACTCAGAGTGGGGGTACCGTCTTTGCAATATTTTGGTAGAGTGATTAGGACCCCCACCCCCCGATTTACCTAGGAGGGAAGAGAGGGTTATAAGGATTGTTAATGGGAAGTAAGGAAATACAGGGAGGGAGGGTGGGTTCGAGAGAACAAGAAGAACAGTGCTAGAGAGGCTGGTCTGCCTTAAATAAGTTTTAGAGAGTAGGTGATTAAGGAGGCAAAGTGAGGCGTGGTCCCGCTGCCGAACCTTTGTTAACAGGTTAACTCCATTTTTTTAAATGTTAAATAATAAATAACTATGTATATTTCTCCATATAAATATAAATGAGAAAAAAATATATAAAATATATATATATATATATATATTACTTAAAGTAAATATGTGTATTTTTATAGTAATAAATATATAAAAATAAACATGAATAATAATTTTTGTTTTGTTCAAGGCAATATGCTGGCAGTTACTTTTGTATTTTCCTATTTTTCATCACAATTTTAGAGAGGGCAAACAGGAGTGAATGTAATAAATGTTATTTCAAAAATAAAAAGTTAGTGGATTTTTATGTGTTTACAAAAGAAATGCCTCTGTTAACACAATATAAGTTGGCAGTTATACGTTTAAAGGTTTATACGTTTAACAGTGTTTCTCTTCAATATACTGTACATAAAAAGGTTTCCATTTAGTAGAACAGCCCTACAGAAAAAAAACAAACAAACATAAAATACAGATATGTGTTTGCTTTTGTTTCTTGGATCTGAAATTAAAGAGTGAAAGGCTTATGATCAGAGCATGCACTGAGGACGATGCACAGAAAGAATGACAGGGGCAGAAAGACATGGAAAAGAAGGAAAAGAAAGAAAAGAAACTCCACAATCTGCCTGTCCACATGAAGCCAGCGCACCGTCAACTGGCAGAGAGGTGTTTCATTACGCTAATAAGATCTCTACAGCACCCCAAGCACAATGATCATCTCCATATAGTGCATATTAAATACCCGCACAACTGCTTTGTTGCAGAAGTAACGAAGGTAACCTCTTAAAGGGACAGTTAACCCAAAATTACCAAAAACACAAAACAACCAAAAATCCCTCGTTCAAACCTGTTTGAGTTTCTTTTTTCTGTTGAAAACAAAAGAAGATACTCTGAAAAATGTTGGTAGCTGGCACCCATTGACTTCCATAGTAATGTTTTTTTTTCCCGCTATGAAAGTCAATGTCAAGTCAATCATTCTTCAAAATACCTTCTTGTGTATTCAACAGAAAAAAGAACCTCATAAAGATTTAAAACCATACAAGGGAGAATAAATGATGAGGTTATTTTCATTATTTGGATGATTTATCACTTTAATTAAACTGTTCTACTCACGCCACCTACTGGAAGAGAATGAATGAGCATTTTTATTCAGCTTTATCTGGCCTAAGTTCGCTAATCTGAAGTAAGATCATTGTTTTTATGTCATTTTTAAAAATTATATAATCTAATTAAAATATTTGCAGCATCTTTGAGTCAATTTAATTATACTGTTCTACTTATGCCACCTACTGGAAGAGAGTTTCCCTGTGATGGGTTGCAGCTTATACGGCATCCGTTTTACTGTGTAAAACATATGCTTGATAAGTTGGCGGTTCATTCAGGTGATCAATAAAGGGACTAAGCTGAAAAGAAAATGAATGAATGAATAAATGTGCTATTTACGCCACCAACTGGAAGAGAGTGAACGAGCATTTTTATTTAGCATTTCCACAGTTTTTGTTTTGAATAAGTCGATTTCATGTAACCTAATTTCACAAATCTGAAGATCATTGTTTTTATTTAATATTTGTATATAATATAGTTTAATTAAAATGTTTGCAGCATCTATGTGTCAATTTAATTATACTGTTCTATTTACAGTGGGTAGTGCAGTCGCCTCACAGCAAGAAGGTC
Organism: Danio choprae; assembly: GCA_903798125.1. Taxonomy (NCBI): domain Eukaryota; kingdom Metazoa; phylum Chordata; class Actinopteri; order Cypriniformes; family Danionidae; genus Danio; species Danio choprae. The sequence goes on from CAIGQW010001014.1 coordinate 1,100,116, forward strand.
GCTGGTTCGAGTCTCGGCTGGGTCAGTTGGCAGATTTGTGTGGAGTTTGCATGTTCTCCCCGTGTTCACGTGGGTTTCCTCCAGGTGCTCCAGTTTCCCCCACAAGTCCAAAGACATTCGCTATAAGTGAATTGGGTAAGCTAAATTGTCGAATAACTACGTGCTACGTATGTATGTGAATGAGAGTGTATGCGTGTTTCCCTGTGATGGGTTGCAGCTTTTAGGGCATCCGTTTTACTTGCGTAAAACATATGCTGGATAAGTTGGCGGTTCATTCAGGCGACCCCTGATCAATGAAGAGACTAAGCTGAAAAGAAAATGAATGAACGAATAAATGTGCTATTTACGCCACCTACTGGAAGAGAGTGAATGAGCATTTTTATTCAGCAGTTCCACTGTTTTTGTTTCGATTAAGTAGATTTGATGTAACCAAATTTCACAAATCTGAAGTCAGGTAAGGTTTTACTTAATATTTTGAAAAGTTATAATGTTATTTAAATGTTTGCAGCATCTTTGTGTGGAACGTGAATCGTTATTTCAGTTAGCATTTTCACAGATTCAGCGTGTGATAAATAGGACCCTACGGCATAGAATCCAGTCATGAAAAATTTAATTATCTGTAAATTGTTTATTTCATGACTTCAATTAACTGGACATGCTTTTTTCCCTATTACTATTGTTTTTAAAGTCAAAATGTACAATGTTTAATTTGCTAGTGCGCATTGTTAGTCTTAAGTTTGACAATGGGGTATATGCACATGGACTTTTAATTTCAGTCAGCCAGCCCCAGAGCTTCCGGTTTATTGTCATCCCATACAAAATCGATGCGTTTAACAGCGATCAGCGTTGCCTGGATGAGATACGATATAAAGTGGGTATCAGACCAAACAAGAAGCACTGCATTAAATTGTATTTTTCCCCGCCATGTCTTTAAAATATGGAAATTAATTTTACCCTAGTATTTTCAATGGAGTTTTTGCACTAGTCTGCTGCTAATGAAGGCACCTGCGTTTAAATGGTCTTTCGTCTCTTTTTATGCCTTAACAACCAAATGGATTATTTAACTGGTTATATTTGAATTACACTACAACATCAATGCTATAAAAGGAACCTTATGAAATTGAAAATAGTCACATAAACCTTTCACCGGAAGTTCATCATTGGCTGAAAAACACTAGCTGTGCATGTAGTCCATTAATTAATTGGTTAATTAACATGTTTGGCTCTTGAAAAGCTAACATATGTAATGAGAAAAAAAATCCTGTGAGTTTTGTAATATCTGGGAAGTGTTTTATATTGATGAAGCTTTGGAAGCCTGAAGTTGTCGAATGTGAATGCTTGATGTGAATGTTTGATTAGATTTGTTTTTTAATTATATTTAATTTGTATTTTTTTCCTAAAACTGTCTGAGGTAGGTTTTGTGTTTTGGGGTTTGATTTATAGTAAAACCGTGTAAAACTCAATAAAGACACGTAATACAAAAGTAATTGGCTAATTGTGCTAAGTTGCGTTTGTTTTTGGCAATCTTTTATCAAAGTTTGACCATTCACTTTCTATTTACTTTAACTCTGGAATGGAAGTCCATCTCTGATGATGTCAGCTTGACAACTTGGGCATAATATGCTTAGCCACGTCCCTCCGACTGTTAGTTTGCTGCGAGTATATTTATAAATATTATACCATAACATTATTAAATTATTACATATTATTGAAAACTTTAATATTAAATAAATTTGAAAAAAGAAAAATCAAGAGAAACATAAAAAATATAACATTTGGTTGAAATTTTGTAGTTTGTTATTTATTTATTTATTT
>CAIGQW010001014.1:1201930-1216930 GCA_903798125.1 Danio choprae
AAAAGGAAACAGAAACATCCCCGGATTAAAACGTATTATTATTATTATTATGTTATAGCAGGCAGATACAACTAGTCGCAGTTTCTGGAAAGATTTTACGCAATCACCATCTCCTTTCATTGCACAGCTCAGATGTTGTCTGTGATAAATTCAAGTATTGTTGCCGGAAAAGTGTCTTACTGCCGCTTTGGTTGTCGAATTCTATTGGCTCCCTTTGTGTGACCAGTCGTGCCATTCTAATGTGAATCGGAGGATATCAGTGAGCGGGAGTCAGATTGATACCTCATAAATTACATAAAGACATTGTATGGCTTCACAGGACTTGGAATGCAACACAGCTTGTTTGCATATGGCTGCTTTATGCAATAAATACACAAATCGATTAAGTTAACTTAATAATTTCTACAAAATTTAGGTGGATTGAACATAAAACAATTAAGCTGTCCCTTAAGTTTCAACTCATTTTAAATAAGTAGTTTGAACAAGCAGCAAAAGTCATTTTTTGAGTGTACACGTGACTCCACTTTTAATTGCATGCTGCTTATTTATGTTGTTCAGAAGTGGGCAGGTTTGGGGTTAGGTGTGGGGTATAGGTGCTCCAAAACATTTCTGAAAGGATGTATGTTTATAAAATGATTTGTATTTAGCAAATTCATTCATTCATTCATTTTCTTAGTCACTTTATACATCAGGGGTCGCCACAGTGGAATGATCCGCCAACTTATCCAGCATATATTTTACACAGCAGACGCCCTTCCAGCTGCAACCCAGTACTGGGAAATTTACTAATACATGCAAACCATTTAATAGGACGCGGAGAGATGATGCCAACCATTAAGGACAACTTCAAGGACAACACATATACTTAATACACAAATACACTTCACTGAACATGTACACATGGACATCACCTATGTGCTATAAAACTGCAGGTTAACTATGTTCAATGTTTTTTTACTTTTGAATGTAATGCATTACAATATTTAGTTAGTCCCCAAAAAAGTAACTAGCTGCGTTACTTAGTTACGTTTTATGGAAAGTAGTGTAATACGTTACTTTTGAGTTACTTTTTCATACCTGCCTGAGGCTTGATCTTTTTCAGAACTTGCATGCTATTTTTCTTTTTTTTAAATAGAAGAGCTTTGCATTTAACGACAAACTGTATAACCTACACCTTCATTTACCTTTAAAAAATAACTCATTAAAAAAATTGGAATAACGTTACCTTCTGAAAAAGTCCTGATGCTACACATGCCGTATATGCAGATTAATGAAAGTTGAAAGCAATGTGTTTGCTACTTTTGTTTTTTGTTGTCTTATTAGTTAAATCATTGTCCATTGAGACAATCCCATTTTCTTCCACGTGTTGAAAATAATAAGAATACTTCCTTCACAGAAATGTAAGGCTCTGCCATCTTGCTTTCTTTCTGTTCCTACGGGGACCTCATTCTCGCACTGAGTGTGATTCGACATGATTACAATAATTTAATTCAGCAGATTATTGTTTGCAAGCAAGTTAAATAATCTAAAAAGTAACTCGAGTTACATTTTTACAATATACTGTATATTATAATAATTACTATTTTAATGTGCTACCCCCAACACTGACTATGTTTATATATAATAACTTTAACTGTTAAAAGCTATTGGTTAATTAGATAAAGTAATTAGCAACTAATAAAGGTATGGTAACTAATAACCTTAACTTTTCTTATTTTGATTGTACTGCTTTGAAACAATAATTATTGTGAAAATCGCTATACAAATGAACTTGAATTGAATTAAATATTGAGTATGACCAAAAGCAACAGAGGATCCCACGTATCCACTGAAATCCATTGGAATTATCCACTACAAAGATGTATTCGAAAGGTTGCAAGAATGTTAAAAGTTCTTTATAGATCATAAAAGACAACATAGAACCTTGTGCTCAGGTAATGAGAAAGCTAAGGAAAGCTTGAACCGTTCTCTGGTTAAAACAAAAGTAAAGTACATTGATTGAAAGCCTAATGTCTTAAAAACAACTAGATGCTTTTACCAATGCAAACAGCTCTCATAATGATCTGAGACTCCCAGTGAAGCACAGCAAAGGGACTCAAATGATGCATTTAGAGCCTGTCGTCCAATAAACATCGATCTTTGTCGCCTTCGGCTCGCTCACTGGAGGCTTCAAGACATTAAAGCACAATTTTCTGTAAAGCTGCTCTTAACATGGGTTGTGGAAAGTCCTATTCAATGAAACAGAGTTAACACCAAAGCACGTCAAAGAAAGCTTTATAATCAAATAAAAGACTAACAATAATGATAATAATAATAATAATAATAATAATAATAATAACAACAAAAACATCTAATCATGATTAGCAACTACAATAATAAATTATTATTATTATCCATCTTTTTATTATTCCTATTATTATTATCATTATTATTATTATTATTACTAATAATAACAATAATGATTATTATTATTATTAATATTAATATTATTAATATTATTATTAATCATTAATAACACATCATTTTTGCATTTAGTCATAATATTATCATTGACAAATATTTATATTTATACATATTAATATATGCTATAATTATTTTGAATAATATAATGACAGAAAATACATAACGATAAATTGTTATTTATATTATTATAGTTTTAATTTATGTTATTAATTATTAAAAACAATTGTATATTTTAAATATTGAATTATTTTAATTGATTAAATTATTATTATTACTATTATTATTATTATTATTATCACTGCTGTTATTCTGAATATTATTTAAATATATTGTATAAGTTGTTTGTATATTGTATTGTATCAATATATAAGTGTATGAGAGAGAGAGAGAGAGAGAGAGAGAGTCAAAGCAAACGCCTCCACAGCAACACACACACCACAGTCTACGTGCTCAGCATATGCATCCATTATATTTACTCTGAAGACAATATTATATTAAACAAAGCTAGTCTCTTTGAAGACTTCGGAAGGACAATAGCGGTGAAAGTCTTGCCTTGAACCTGGGACAAAATTAAAGGCTATGAAATCACGGTCAATTGCTTATCGATTTCTGCTATTGCACAGACGGCCAAAACAAACTTCAACAATGCACCGCGGCCGCCATTAGACGCATCCAATTGGAAATGTAGACAAATGAGTGCGCTGCGTTTGAAAGGAGCAGCATTACTCACCAGCGGCCCGTGTGAAGGCACTTCAATCACTGCACCTTCTTTATTTCCCAATGAAATGGAAATCACGTCCGACAATCAGGACATAGACTGCAATTTTTTAGCATGCTTTATGAAATGCTTACTGGATGTGTTCATTCTTAAATTGCTTTGCCTATAGCTTAGAGGGTAAATAAAGGATATGTTTTGCGTTGGAAGTACACGTGTTCATAAAATGGACCTGGCAGCGGTGGAATGCTATGCTAAATGCACAATAAAATGCAAGGAAGCATATAATGATGTATAGCTGAGAAGAAAAAAAAGACAGGCTTCTAAAAGGTATATAGGGCTAATAATATTGACCTTAAAATGTTTTTAAAAAATTTAAAACTGCTTTTATTCATTGCTCTGTTAAACATCATTTGGGAAAATATTTGAAAAAGAAAATAAAATTAACAGGGGCCAATATTTTTGACTTCAACTGTATATATACTGTATTGTAAGCATTGCTCACATATACAGTAGGCATTTTATATTTTAAGGTCAAAGATGAGACATACCATTAACAAATATATATTTTTGTTCGTTTACTTAAATAAATGATCTATTGTTTGGAATGGAATATTTTTGGCATGCATTGTGTATGTAAATTTATTGACAAGCCACTCAAACAAAGACCCCATTTTCATCTACACGTATTTTTTGAAAACATTTCAAAGTAATATTTATATATACATTTTGTGCTGTCAAATGATCAATCGCAATTAATAGCATCCAAGATAAAATTGTGCTTAAATACAGCAGCATATGTGTGAGTACTCTGTATATTTATGTATATATGTATAAAATGTACACACACACACACACACACACACACATACACACACACACACACACACATACATACTGTATATAAAATACAAAAATATACAAAGTAAATATATTTACATATACACTCACCGGCCACTTTATTAGGTACATCTGCCCAACTGCCTGTTAACACAAATGTCTAATCAGCCATCGCAGTCTAATGGCAGCAGCTTAATGCACAAATATATTTTGTAAATATGAACTTTTATTTTGGATGTAATTAATCGTTTGACAGCACTACTTTCTCTCTCTAAATTTCAAGGAATTTGCCAATTTTGTATTAATTAAAATGGGCTATGTACAGTAACACCAGGATAACATTTCTTTCCCCACATCCCATTAATGAATGACATTTTAACGGGTGTCTTCTGAAAATAATCTATCAGCACTGTGCCGTGTGTGCGTTTGGCCCTTTGCACTGCATAAGAAGCACCCGTCCTGAATATTTCTCCTTTAAAAACTGATCTCAATGATATTTTCCTCCTCAGGTTTGAAGGTGCCCGTGGATGCATCTGTTATCAGCTTTCCTTCCAGCTAACCTTAAGGAAGATAGTCCACTGAATGTCAACTTTTACTGTCCAGACCTTTTTAAAATGCCAGTTATTTATTTTGACAAGGTGAGGAGACCTGAAAGATGCAGATTTTTTCTTCCCTTGCCAATGAACTAAATGACACAATGCTGCATCCCAGCAGGGGTGGATTCGGACACGAGGCTTCTTTTTTTTTTTTTTTTTTCTTTTACCAGGCCGGAGCTCCTGCTGCTCCTTTTGAAATGGCAGAAATATGATTGAATAAATGGCGATTTGAAAGGCCTTTGCGCCCATCAGCGGTTCCCCCTGGACAAGCCCAATGATTGTGATTGAATGCAAAAATCTGCCAAATGTAGGCTTCAGATTCCAGCGGACTCACACTGGGCTCGCATTTTAAAATGGCTTGATTTTCGATGAAATTGAAGAAAGTGAAAGGTCACTGAGGCTGCTGAACTTGTATGCAAGGTTAGAAAAGTAAAACTAAAGGCCCGTTCACACCATGACACTTTTTGCACGGGCTTTTTGCCCACGTTTAACACCTTGTGACTAAACAATGGCCTCTAATGTAATTGTGCACACCAACACAGAAAACGGTAGGCGTAAAAGCGTCACACACCGCATCAAGGGGCTGAATGGTGGCTCATTGGTTAGCACTGTTACCTCACAGCAAGAAGGTGGCTGGTTCAAGTCCTGGCTGGGCCAGTTAGCATTTTTGTGTGGAGTTTGCATGTTCTCCCCGTATTGGCGTGGCTTTCCTTCGGGTGCTCCAGTTTCCCCCACAGTTCAAAGACATGCGCAACAGGTGAATTGGGTAAACAAAATTGACCATAGTGTGTGTGTGTGTGTGTGTGAATGTGAGAGTGTATTGGTGTTTCCCAGTACTGGGTTGTGGCTGGAAGAGCATCCGCTGTGTAAAACATATGCTGGAATATTTAGTGGTTCATTCCGCTGTGGCGATTCCTGGTAAATAAAGGACTAAGCCAAAGAAAAATGAATGAATGAATGAATGAAAGAAAGAACACCGCATCAAAAACTTCTCCACCAATCAGATTGGCACTTTTGTTCACGTGCCCAGAGCTGCTGAAGTTACAGTAAACACCACTTCGACAGTCAAGGTGATCCCATTTTCACTTTCATTTAATGAAGAAGATGACGCAGCGAGGCAAGATGAATGTGGAGCTCGTGTCTGAACACAAAGAGCTGTATGATAAAAGCAAAAGCAACTACAATAATGTCAGTAGGAGTGGGGAAGACCAAATGGGCTTTGAATGGTGAGTTTCATTTCACTTTAATTTCATGGCAAGTTCATTAAGCGCCATCTAATGTCTGGAGGTAAGTTTGCACATTCACTCTGCTCAACGCTGATGAAAATCGCCTGAGTTTGAATGCAGTAAAAAAGACTCAAAAAACGCTGAAGATAAACCTAAGCGAAAAGCGTTCCGGTGTGTATGAGCCTTAAGACTAAAAATATTGGAAGTAATCATTTGAAATATTTTTTGTTAACAAGTCAAGTTGAGCTTTAAAGCCTCATTCACACTACAAGCGACTTGCAGTAGCAAAGCGACAAGCGACCGTTCATTTCAACGCAGAGGGAGCTACTTCCGGCAACCTCCGTCTACCAGAGCGACAGCAACTGTTGGCGATCAGGTGCGCGTGTCAAGCAACGCGACAAAGTTGAGAATCCTTCAACTTTATGCAAATGAAGAGCAACTTTCTTGAGCGACAGCCAATAAGAGCACCAGTAGAGCTCACGTGAACCTCTCTCTGCTCGCTCAGAGGCCGGTTGTATTCTTCGTGTTGTAGACCTACACAGACCTGCGTTTGCAGCAGGTCCACACCCAGAGCGACAGGCAGCTACAAAGTCGCTGCTAGTGTAAATGAGGCATAAGGGCCGGGACACACCAGGATGATGGTCAGCTGTTGAGCTTCATCTGTCAGCGTCAGTTAGCCTAATTGGTTTTGTGTGCTTCACATGCTGGCTCTCGTCAGGTTAAAGGTCCCGTAAAGTGTTTTGAAATGTGCATTTTTTTATTCCATGTTTAATCTTAACTGAATCACGAAGAGAGGGCGGGACATAATGTGGCCCCTCCCCTTTTTATAAAACAGCCAATAGCGTTTTGCTTTATCACCGCTCTGTCAGAGTGGTTGAGCTCAAGCGCATCAAAAGTGAAACGTCTTCAAGGGGGCGGGGCATGTCAGATACTAGAGAGCATTTGATTGGTCACGATTTGATGAGAAACTGAAGTATGAGGTGACGTGAAAAAATAACATTGATCTATTTAGGTGGAAGTGACAAACTACAAGCTTTACATGTTTATATCAGTTTTCAATCTACTAAACACAAATTTTGTCACTGTTTTGGAGCACAGTAGCTTATAGATATCCTAAAAACTAGCATACGATACTAACATCTAAAACAACTTTATTTTAATTACATGGGACCTTTAACATCAGACATTGTTGACCCAGTTCAGCATGTATTTTTATTTTCGTTTTCTTTTATTTTTTGTTTGTTTGTTTGTTTGTTTGTTTGTTTATGTATTTATTTACTTGTTTTTATTTGATTAGATTTTTTCCTCATCTGTCAAGACACTTATAACATGTCTGTTACACTCTCTTCTTTGGTTATGTACAGAAAATAATAAAAAGTATATGAAAAAATAAAATTAATTAAATAACCTTGTATGTATGCGGGGCGTTCTTGACTTCTTGCTTCTTTCGTTCTAATTTCCCAATCATAGGAATCATAAAGGATGCTTTCCAGACACTTGGAAACGACCCCCAAGGACAAGCCGTTGCAATTCAATCCAACATGCAAAATGGAGAAAGAGTTGTGTGTGAAATTAATGACCCTCGTGGACCGTCATTTTTATAGTTGTTGGCAAGAGAACCTCGGGGTGTCGGCGGGGTTGCGGTAATGGCGTTGCTTACAAAGAGTCTGTCAGTGAAAAGGAACTTACTGCTTTCCTCCCTCAAAGACAGATCGCCCTCTCGCTTCACACTAGCCCGTAAGGTCCCAGGCTTCACTGTGACCTTTTTAAATGGTGGCAAACCAATGGCTGACCTTTTCAGGTGGAGGCAGTGGAACATGATCAAGTCTAACTGCAAACTCACAGATGAACGCTGAATAGTAATTGTCCATTTAGAACTCAATTCTGACAGTCCTACACACAAACTCTGACTGTAGACAATATAAGGTAAAACAATATAAGGTAAAAGATTTTTATTACCCTATACTTATCTATTCACCCATATCCACCTATTCATTCATCTAGCCAACAATCCACATATCTATCATCCAACTGATAGATTGGCAATTTAGCCATCAATTCATCAATCCATCAGTATATTTATACATCTGTCCATTTATACCTGTGTCAATCATCTATCCATCTTATTCTTTTCATACATCCATCTGTCCATTTATCGACCTATGTGTAAATCTTTCCATCTATATTGTACCTGTATATCCAACCATATATTCATCCATCTGTCAGTCTATATATCTATTTGTGCACATATTCATCTGACTGTCAATCCATTTATCCATGATTTTCTACCATCCATTTATGCATATATAATTTCTATCCATCTATCCATTCCTTCATCTATGATTTTTCTACCATCCATTTATTTATGTGTCTATCCTTCTTTCCATCCATCCATCCATCAAACACATCTATCTACTTTCAACTACATATCCACCCATCTATCTTTCTGTCTATCTATTCAGTTATAATCTATCTTTCTGTATATCTATTTTGTTATTTATCTGTCCATCCAATCAATCAATCAATCAATCAATCAATCAAATCTATCTATCTATCTATCTATCTGATTGTCCATCGATTTATCTATTTATGCATCTATCCTTCTCTCCATCCAGCTATCTTTCTCTCCATCCATCCATCCAATGTAGTTTGTTCATCCATCCTTGCATTATTCCATCCATCCAATATAATTTGTTTGTTCATCCATCCATCCATTCATCCAATTGTTTGTTTGTTTGTTCATCCATCCATCCATCCATCCATTCATCCATCCAAGAGAGAGTAAATTCCTCTCTCTCATCCATCCATCCATCCATCCATCCAATATAGTTTGTTCGTCCATCCTTCCATCCATCGTTCCAATATAGTTTGTTCATCCATCCATCTATCCATCCAATATAGTTGTTTGTTCATCCATCCATCCATCCATTCATCCGTTCATAACCCTGCGTTCACCCCAGGCTTTCAAACACTTTCCCCAAAACCCCTCCTACTGCTCCATCAACATCTATGCCTCAGATTAACATAAAAGCACAGTGAAAGCACACAGCCATCATCTGTTGACTTTACTTTAACACCTGGACATCTGGCACCCATTCCCCTCCAAAAATAACCATTCCTGCGGATGCATTAGCCTGATGGCTCCATAGATCCAGTGAATGTGGATCTGACGTCAAAAAACGACACTATCAGGCATTACATCTCTGCCACTCAGAAACAATGGATGAACAAACCAATTTCACACTGGCACGCATCCGGTCAGACTACTCCTACAAATGCCCTCCGTGAGAAAGTGCCCAGTATGAGAAACATTTGGAAACGAGAAACAGAGAGCGTGAAAGAGCGATGGGTGGAGTACAGGAATAGGTTGACATACATGCTCCTTATACGCCACGTTTCATTATTCAACAACTGTTGGAACTGTCAGATCCACAACAAAGACAAAGCAAAAAGAAAAGAATAGCAAGATCTAGGGCTGGGTGATTGGGAAAAAAATGAAATAAAATGAAATAAAATAAAATAAAATAAAGTAAAGTAAAGTAAAGTAAAGTAAAGTAAAGTAAAGTAAAGTAAAGTAAAGTAAAGTAAAGTAAAGTAAAATAAAATAAAATAAAATACAATAAAATACAATAATAATAATAATAATAATAATAATAATAATAAATAAATAAAATAGAATTAAATAAAATAAAAATGAAATAAAAAACAAAATTCATAACCTATAACAAACGCCATTTTCCCATATCAGTTATTAATACTTTCTCTTTAAAAACATACTATTATGTGTGGACAGACTGAGTGTTTGAGTGTTTTACTGACAGCGCAGTGAGTGTTTTTTTTCATATGCGTTGCAATCTGATGCACCTTAATCTTATGCATTCTCTCATATATGCATAAAAGAGAAAGCAAGTCTCTTATCCATACAATAATTGATGCTCTGCATGTGAATCTTATACTTTGTTGCCGGCTTATTTGGTGTTGGTCGGCCCAGCGCTTATGTATCATTCGCATTTTCACTTCAGCAAATCAGTTTGATGTAATTAATATTCAGAAGCCTGACCGACTTTTAGTAGCAATAGATATTTTTTTTTTCCATTGGCTTATTCCCTTGGGGTTGTCTTAGTAGAATGAGCTGCATAACTAAATTATATCATAACAATTAAATGTATACAGAGTTGAAGTCATTATTATTAGCCCTCCTGTGAAACGTTAATTCTTATAAAAATATATCTGTTAAACATCACTTGGGAAATATTTTTAAAAGAATACAATTTCACAGGAGCGTTAATAATTTTGACGTCAAATATATTTAATTGACGACATGGTGGCTCAGTGGTTAGCACTGTCGCCTCACAGCATGAAGGTCACTGGTTTGAATCCCTGCTGGGTCAGTTGGCATTTCTGTGTAAAGTTTGCATGTTCTCCCCTTGGTCGAGTGGGTTTCCGCAGGTGCTCGGTTTCCCCCACAGTCCAAAGACATGCTTTACAGGTGAATTGAATAAGCTAAATTGGCCGTAGAGAATGAGAGTGTGTGTAAGAGTGTGTGGGTGTTTCCCACACTCTGTTGGGTTGCGGCTGGAAGGGCATCCGCTGCGTAAAACATGTGCTGGATACGTTTAGCAGTTCATTTCCCTGTGGCAACCCCTGATTAATAAAAGGACTAAGCCGAAAAGAAAATGAATGAATGAATGAATAAACTGGCTGTAGTGTATAAGTGTGTGTGTGAATGTGAGTGTATGGATGCTTCCCAGTACTGGGTTGCAGCTGGAAGGGCATCCGCTGTGTAAAACATATGCTAAAATAAGTTGGCGGTTCATTCCACTGTGGCGACCCCTGATAAATAAAGAGACTAAGCCAAAGGAAAATGAATGAATGAATATATATGGTTGAGTATATTTACAATACAAATGATAACACGATGAACTCTGAGGGATAAAAATAAAAGCAATAATACATCATAATCTAAATCGAGGTAAAGTGTTCAATTAATCAAGGTTTTGATTTTAGGCCATATCCTTCAGCCCTAGCATGATCTACACTCATCTTCCAGATACACTATTACACTGCAAAAATATTTCAGAAATAGTATGCCCAAATTAAGTGTGTTTTTCCTTAAAACAAGCAAAACGGTTAGCCAATGCATGCGGTAAGCAGAATAATCGTATGCCAAAATGAAAAACAAGATTATTTTGCTTGTCTAAAGAAAAAAAATAATAATTTTTTTAAATAAACCAATTTTTTTTTGCTTGTCTAGAAAACGCTTCTTGATTTAAGACGTTTGAGATATTTAGACAAGAAACAAAACAAAAGCGCTAAGTAAAATAAATGTTTTGGTCACACTTTAAAATGGTTTCATTAGTCAATGTTAGTTCATGTATTTGCTTTTTAACATGAACTAATTATGGACAATACTTATACAGCATTTATTAATCATAGTTCATTAATTTACATTAAATGCATTAACTAACATAAAGGCCAAATCCCAATTCTACCCCTTAGTCTTTTTCCTTACCCCCTTGAAGGGATAGGGGTGTTCCAATTGTCTTTAGCTTGAAGGCTTAGGGCTAAGGGGAAGGGCTAGATAGCCTTTGAAACAGAGATTTTCCAGGACCACACTAGAAACCAAGGTGTATGAACATTTCACAGAACACAGCAGCTACAACGGCAACATGGCTGCACACACGAGTAAGGAGATGTACAAATGTAAGTATTTTTTGGCATTATTAATTTTTTTTACAGCAAACAAGCATATGTTTTAATACATTCAACATGAATGGTTTACGGTCATGCTTTAAAAAAAAAATCACAATCTATGATCTATAATAATAATAACTCGTCCCACAACATACTTTCGCATCTGTCACTCGATGACACTCGAATAGCTTGTCAGAAAAGTCTAGTGGCTGGGAATTAGCTTTTTACAGTGTCTGGTAGAACGTTAATGTTGTTGTCTTGTGTTTACATAAGTGAATATGGCCATGGTTTAAATGCACAGTAAAGTTACAAGCTTATTGCCACCATATATCCTTATTATAACATGATATCATTGCCTTCGGCGATTTCCTGAAGATAAATACCCAAAAATATTGCAACTGTAATAACTACAACAGTCGCCATCCTCGATCTCATATGAAGTAAGTGTTTGCGATGACATAATGATGATGTGCGCGGGTGTTGTAGTGCTGTCCCATTTCTGTGAAGCCCTTCCCCTACACACTCTGTTTCAAGGGGAAGGCGTGGGGTTAAAAGGAACTGGGATTGGGCTTAACTAATACAACCTTAAATTTGAAGTGTTACCAATCATTTTGTTTGCAACTTGCTCTCAGCACCGGGGCTCGTATTTCACTGCCGAAAAATGCTAATCAAGACAAAACCGCCGGTCTCTTTCTGAGTCTGTGGGTGAGAGAGGTTCATAAACAACCTCAACAGCCCCTTTCGGCAGACACAGGAGCGTCTCTACGACACCACAGATGGGCTCTGCCTTTCATATCGGACTGAAAAATCAATCTGGCCCATTTCGCAGCGAGACTGTCAGAGTTTTCTTCCACTCTTCCACACATCTGATGCCTCGAGGCTCTTTCTTTCTCTCTCTCTCTCTCTCTCTCTGGATCATTCTACAGCGAAGTCTCGCTGTCAGGTCCACACTGAGCTATTTATAAAGAACAGAGGTTTCCAGATTGGGATGCAAGATGAGTGAGTACGTCCCGCAGCAGGGCAGGTCCATCCCACGCGCTTCCCCCAAGGCTCTGACCTTCTGTTTATCCTAAGCGTCCAAATTGACGAGACCCTACCGTGCATTTTTTTTTTTCCAGCCGAGACAAAACAAAGCTGACAGGGATGGGCAAAGTTCTGCAACAAAACACAATACTTTACAGTGGTTTTATCTGCTGAGACGTCTTATTTTGTTTCCGGATTAACTCTGGAGATGTGCAGAATGGCTTCTTTTAGGAAGCCACCTAGGTAAGATTGCTTAAAGCAGTGTTTGTTTGTTTTTGTTTTTTTTAAACCACATATCTTAAAAAGCATATGTAGGATATGTGTCCAATTCACGCTCATGAATAAATGTGAAGAAATGTTCAGAATCAGATGATATCACTCTGGCCTGGCAGCCAATCACTACTCCTGATTAATGCATTGACCTTATGTCTTATGACATTGCTTCAACTATGCTTTTCATACCAAAAGAAAGGAATTTCTAATTGTTCAGAAACCTGAATATCAAGCCTAAAGGCTGATTTGAACCGTTTTTTAACTAAAAGCAATGGCACGCGATAGAAGAAATCATTTTTCATACTAAGAGGAGTTTTTGTCCTAACCAACACCTGAAATTTATATTTCCCACAGCTGAACAACAGGGTGAACTATGATCACCTCAGGTACACCTCATGTGCTTTATTCAGTGCTAATGATGTGAGTTTGAATGGCATTTTACATAACATTTATTGCCATACTACTGAAAGCAGCAGCAGATAGTTCACCTCAGATCTTGAAAATAAAATAAACCACTTGAAATTGAACTTTAGAACTGTGACTCAGTGCAAGCCAAGTTACAAAACAAATATCAATCATTCAGCATGTACATATCGTAATGTTAAAGAGGTTTAATATGTATTAACTAGATTATAAACCTTACCATTTCGTGAGTAAGTGCTTCTGAATGGCTGTGTTTAAATTTATATCGTGTTTTGTCTGGTGCAAACAGACAAATTGCTTATCACTGCAAATCTTGTCACGTAGCGTGTTGGGGGTTACAATGTAACCTGCTCACCTAATGTTTACATTCGTAATATTTATATTATTTGCTAATTAATAACCTAATGGGGAACTCGGAGTCTGCTACTGTCCACCGGAGGTCGCATTTCGGTCGCGGATGCATACTTTGAGAGCCTTCATGACTGAATGAATCAATTACTCGGTTTTCCAACAATGCAACCCGAGGTGCTGAAATATAATTGGCTAAACTGGCAGTGGGCGGGTTAAAAGAACCAAAACAAAGACAGCGTTCCGACACGGAAAGCACATTTTCAAAGCAGAATAACTGACTTCAGCACTGTTTTTCAGAAAAACAAGAATGTTCACTTGGCATGTTTCTTAAATATCTGCAAACATATTATAGTATTTTTATGCTTTAGAAGAGTCCAAAACGTACATACAGCACCTTTAACTTTTGACATCTCAAAAATGTGTTTGGGGATTCCATGAGCCTTTAAACAGCTGTTCCTTTAAAATTTCTTTAGTGGGTCTTTGTTACGTTTTCAAAAGAAACTAGATGAAGTGAATGAAACAGAGCAGACAAACACTTGTTTAAACAGTGGAGATTGGAGAACATAATTAAAGAACAACCTACAATTGTGTTTCTTCAGTTCTTTAACTCACTCGTTAGTTATTAACAGGAGTAAGGGGCCGATAACACCAAACGTGCCTTTTTTGAATGGTTTTCTAATGGGCGTGAGCATTTTTCATGCTGCACTATACGCGCCTCACGTTTATGTCTTTGCGCGCTGTGCGGTTTAAAAAAAGTACAGAAAAAGTGCACTACCTCAGTCACGTCTTTTTTCATTGTACAATCAAATGAAAACAGAGGCCGGGTTTCTATTTAAGTGACAGCAGTGTTTGTGTTGTCAAAACCACTACAGAGACTTTTAAAGATGGAGGAGAGAGTAGAGGTCGCTGTTTTGAATTATACGGAGCTGTATGACTTCACAAATCTGCAATGGCCTTCCATTCCTCTGTTCAAGGAAATAGCATTAACTCTCAGCAGCGCTTGCACACAATACGCAGCTGACCCAGTCGTTGGCTAGCGACATAAAAAGCACAGCGCAGTTCTTTTTTTCTCCAAAAAAAAAAGGCAATGCGGATTACCTCACGTTCTCAGAATGGAAAAGCGCGTTCGATGTGATCGGCCCCTAACAGAGCGGTTTTTAAAAGCATATTTCATGAGCTCCTTTTTTTATATTCTGAAGCACAGTATAAAAAATAAAAAAAAAATACTTCCCCCTTCAGATTCCATGCAGTTATAAGTGCTAATCTGGCAACCAGTGATAAATGCTTTCATTATTGGACCAAACCTATTTAACTGTAAGTGAAGCGTGACAGTTTGCACTAACTTTGCAAGGTGATGAGCCATTCTGAAGTGACTGAAACCCTCTAATAGCGGGCT
>CAIGQW010001014.1:1364426-1388229 GCA_903798125.1 Danio choprae
TATCTATCTATCTATCTATCTATCTATCTATCTATCTATCTATCTATCTATCTATCTATCTATGTATCTATCCATCCATCCATCCACACTGTAAAAATAAATTTAATGACAAAAGGTCAAATATTTTATGTTGCTTTAGCTTAATTTAATAAGTTAAACAGGTTTCAACTACATTTTAAGTTATATAAAGTTTAACTCAAATTTTGTATTGAATCATTTGAAATTTGTTCAAATGAACTTTTCTAGCCATCTCAACTTACTTAAATCAAACTGACAAAAATATTAAGGCAGTAAATTGTTTTGTGCATCTACACTGTAAAAAGTGAAAACAAACAAACTACTTCAGCTTGTTACAACTACATGAATTGATTTGTTTCCACTTAATACGTTACGATTTTCCGTGTGTAAGAATTTGAAGTCATTTATTTAAGTTGATCCAATGGGGCGTTTTTCAGTGTACACTGTAAAAAATGTTGACTCAACTTGCTTTCTGCAGAGCTTTTTGAGTTGACTCAACTTAAATTGAGTCAAATGCAGCGCTACGGTTAAAAGTCTACTCAACTTAAAGGTGCTGTATGTTAGTTTGTGACTCTTCGAAAGCATAAAAATACCAGAATATGTTTGCAGATATTTAAGAAACATGCTAAGTGAACATTCTTGTTTATCTGAAAAACAATGCTAAAGTCAGATATTCTGCTTTGAAAATGTGCTTTCCATGCCACAACGTGGACAGTAGCAGACTCCGAAATGAGACGCAGATTCAGAGTTCACATGAGGTGGTTATTAATTAGCAAATAACATAAATATTACAAATGTAAACAAGAGGTGAGCAGGTTACATTGTAACCCTGTGTCCTAACAACAAGCTAGGTGATGAGATACGCAGTGATAAGCAATTTGGCTGTTTGCACCAGATGGAACATGACAAAAATTTAAATACAGCCATTCAGAAGCACAGAATAGTGCACTTACTGCACTGCAACGAAATGGTAAGGTTTACAATCCAATTAATACATAATAAACCTCTTTTACATTATTAAATGTATATTCTGAATCACTGATACGTGTTGGCTTGCACTGAGTCACAGTTCTAAAGTTCAATTCCAAACGGTTTATTTTATTTTCAAGATCGGAGGTGAACTATGTGATGCTGCTTTCAGTAGTATGGCAATAGATGTCATGTAAAATGGCATTCAAACTCACATTATTAGCATTTAACACTGAATAAAGCACATGAGGTGTACCAGATGTGATCATTGTCAGTTTATCCTGTTGTTCAGCAAATACTGTTTTCTAAAATACAAATTTCAGGTGTTGGTTAGGACAAAAATGGAAAATATGGAAAATCTTCTATCTTTTATTTAGAACACAACCTCAATCAGCCTTCCGGCTCGATAGTCCGTTGTCGTCAATCTGACAACCTGCGCTTGCGTGTATTTTGAACAAGGGTTGCAATACCTAGTTCAACCACTGGGTGTCAAACTTACATACTGCACCTTTAAAATTGCAAGGCAACTTGCTGCACAGCTTTTTAAGAGTCAACTTTCTATCTATCCATCCATCAATCCTACTGATCAATGGGATCAATAAGATTATTTAAATTATATTTAAAAACGCCCATTTTGATCATCAAGCTGCACCTGTTTGATCAAAAACACAGAACAAAAATTGTGAAATAGTATAATAATTGAAAATAAACTTATTATAGTTGCTTATTATAGTTGAAACATTTACTTATTCTTGTGATTTAAAGCTACATTTTCAGCATCATTGCTCCAGTTTTTTTAGTGTCATGTGATCCTTAAGAAATTAATCTATTATTTTTGATCAAATAAATGCACTCTTGCACTGCAAAAAAATGCTTTTCTTACTTAGATTTTTTTGTCTTGTTTCTAGTCCAAATATCTAAACATGCTTAAATCAAGATTCATTTTCTAGACAAACAAAAACATTGTCTTGTTTAAAGTAATAATATGCCAAAAATAAGAGGCGGCACGGTGGCTCAGTGGTTAGCACTGTCGTCTCACATCAACAAGGTCGCTGGTTCGAGTCCTGGCTGGGTCAGTTGGCATTTCTGTGTGGAATTTGCATGTTCTCCCCGTGTTGACGTGGGTTTCCTCCACGTGCTCTGGTTTCCCTCACAGTCCAAAGACATGTGCTATAGGTGAATTGAATAAACTGGGAGCGGGTGTGTGAATGAGTGTGTATAGGTGTTTTCCAATACTGGGTTGTGGCTGGAAGGGCATCCGCCGCGTAAAACCTATGCTGGAATAGTTAGCAGTTCATTCCACTGTGGCAACCTCTGAAAAAGAGACTAAACCGAAGGAAAATGAATGAATGAATGAATGAATGAAAATTAAGCAAGTCTTTCCTTAAAACAAGCTAAATGCTTCTAGATTTAAGAATTTGTAGATATTTGGAGTAGAAACAAGACAAAAAAATCTAAGTAAGAAAAGCAGTGTGGAAAGCAGAATAGGCTTTTGCTTGAAATCGGTGTTTGTCCTCTCTTTAAATAAACTTTGATTTTGTGTGAAACCTAATCCAAAGAGCTTCATACACACTGCCCTTACATCTCTGGCATAAACTCAAACACTATTTGTGGCCATTGTACATTTTGCTCTGCATGTAATTATCAGCAATCTATCTACTCTATAAAGGTTTTTCCAATTTCTCTGTTCTCCACTTCCCTTCTCTTCTTCTCACAGAACAGAAAATTATACTACTTTCACATCAACAACTGCGTGTTCTTGCTATTGTGGCCCGAATTCAGTCAAGGTTTCAGCACAGCGCGGCAGAAGCAAAAAAAATAAAAAAAATACAGCACACATACACAATACATCTCAAAGCAACTAATAACAGTGGACATTTGCTCTATTTTTTTTTCTTCATAATTGTGCTCCCTGCCGGCTGCATTTATAAATGAAGACAGCAACATATAATTTCCTACACCATATTATTCAAATACAGCATGACAGTGGAAAGTACCACCCCGAAAAATTAGGTCCCTATACCCCGAATCATCTCCCTTTCTCCAATTGTATTTCTCTCCCACTGCGCTACTAATTTTCGCCTGAGCTACATTTAGAAGGCACAAATTGACACTTCCAAATTTATCATCGACTTTAATAGTGCGTCACATAATCCGCTTGGTACAAGAGGAAATCAGAGCAAAGTGCCGTGATCAAATTATTCAATTGGGAGAAGGGTCGTAAATACTAGTTGTGAATAAGAACGAATGTACTATCCTGCAGTTTTTTAGAAGCAATTGAGGGTTAGCTCCTCTCGTTAGTGGGAGTTTAACAGTGAGGTAAAGGTTTATTAATATTAATATTAAAATCCACTGAAAAAAATACATGTTAATTAACAGTTTCCGTATTTTGGGATTCACAAGTGTTTATTTATGGTTGTTAATTGCATTATGGGATGTTGATCTCTGCTCTGTCGACTTTTGAACGGTGTTGAAAATTCAACTCTACAGTTTAACAAAGAGACTTTTATTGACATTTTAGTGGTTTGAAATAATATAATGTATAAGAAATCATATAGAGAGAAATGAGTCTGTAAAATATGGAGTCAGATTAGTATCTAAAGTAATTCATGCAAAAGACACAACACCCACATGCGTAGGCAAATTCACATGCATAAAACCAAATTCACGTATGCAAAATATTTATATATTTATATATATATATATATATATATATATATATATATATATATATTTATTTTCACAAAAACAATTCACGTGCAAAGTAAAATTACATATTCATAATATACGTTTCACAAATGCAAAACACCATTTACAACTGCATAACATGTTATACACTGTTATATCACCCTGAATGAGAAAATCCTCTTTCACGTACAACTCCCCCTGAATACGTGTCTGTATTTTTGAGACTCTCTTGGCAGCAGCAGATGACTCGTACCTTTCAGTCAATCAGATGAGAGCTGTATTCGATGTGACCCACAAACAAAAGAGTGGCAAACAAAGAACGTGACCTGGCTCTCACTGACTAAAAACCTAATTTCCATTATATCTAAAGAGCGTGAACAGGCTGTTGTGCTTTAGTAATATGTAGAATATGAACATAATTTTAAAAAGGTGATCGCTTTTCGCAATCTTTTTCAACCCAAATCGGAGCCTCTCAGATAATATTAAACATGTTTAATGCCATTCAGGATTTTAAATCGGCCTGATCACTGCTCTGATAACCTGCATGATATGTTTCAACCTGCCTGAAACTTATTTTATGAATATGTAATTTTATTTTGTGCACGTGAATTGTTTTTGTGAATATATATAAATATTCTGCACACGTGAATTTGGTTTTGTGCATGTGAGTTTGGCTACGCATGCGTACATTGTGTCTTTTGCGTGAATTACTTTTGATACTAATCTGACTCCATAGTAAAATAACAGAACATGTACAGGCAGTTCATTACAAGGTTTTTAGCATAATATACAACACCAACCCAGACAATATATGACTTTAAACTATTAAAAATGTTAATAAAAGTTACTTTTATTTACTTTTCAAGGTTAAATGTTGTTGGAAGAAAGATCAAGATCCCATAACGCAATTCAAAAGCATAAATAAATGGGGAGAAATAAAACATGAACTACAAAATGCACAAAACGATATTTTTTTTACAGCGCAGAACAGCCAGATAAAAGTTCCAATGATTATTATTCATGTAATGCTGAATGTAAAAGGACGGGACAGTTTTGAAGATCAAACTGCAGAGAAATGGATTTGTTTTTTGTTTCATTTTTAAATGAAAGAACTCGAAGTCATCAGTATAGAGTTGTTAATACTTTAGATGTGCAATCACATATTAAAGTTTAGTGTGCACCTTCTATATATTAGCATTTGTCTTGTCAGCTTGTTTAAAACTGCTTGGGATGAGCTTATTGTGTGGTTTTCTCATCACTTCTTTTTTTTCTATTAAGTGTATTCCAAATAACAGAGCTTTGTATATTAACATTGTATCAATTAATAAATTATAGGCTTGTTTTTTTAAGAATGTAAGATACATCATTTATTATTTACCTCTGTAAAACCCAAATATTTGCTACCATATGTAAAGTTTGACAATCCGCTTCTAAAATGTAACGTCACACGAAACGGCTTCCGGGTCCAAAGTGCTCTAGCAAACTGTATGGGGAGACTCAACAAATGGTAATAATAAATGTTTACAAAGCAATGTAATACTTTCGAAAAATCCTGATCGCAATATATATCCATGCCTAATATCTGATGGCCAGAAAGTGATTCATTTTTTTATAAATTGTTAAAATATTAGTGTCTGTGATGCAGCAAGTCCAGAGACTGTTTACTTTAACGTGTGATATGACTTAAAAAGTGGTCATATGGACTAATAAGTAGCGTCTTGGACCCGGAAACAGTATTTCATACGTTTTTTACAGTGCATTTGCACACACTCAAGTGACTGTAAACTTTGAGTTTCTTTCTTCTATTGAACAAAAGACATACTGAAGAATGCATTGACATTCATAGTAAGAACAAAAAATACTAAAGGAAGTCAATGGTTGATTTGTCCAACACTCTTCAGTATATCTTCATTTGTGTTCAACAGAAGAAAGCCACTCAAACAGGTATGAAACAAGTGGAAGATGAATAAATGATGACAGAATTTTCGGTCTCTTACAATAATTTGGCAATTACTTTACCTTGCAGTATTTCACAATACAGTTTTACCATATTTTTAATACGTGTAATATGTCTACATGAGAGTAATGAGTACATTAGAGATATTTTTCAATCGCATCTTTATCTTAGCTTTATGTGCAGGAAACCACTTGAAATCATTTCTTTGCTAAAAAGAAATCCATGAAAAGTTCTCAAACCTCAGACAAAGTGATCATTTTGCTTCAGAAATCTATATATAAATTCAATAAAATGATATAAATTATATAACAAAAAGTCTTGTGGAGAGCTTTATGGATTACTTGTGGTTCTTTTTGAAGCTTGAAAGCCCCAGTCCACATTCATTCATACTGTATGAAACGATTTTTTTTTGTTGTGAGTACTATAGCTGTAGTTTCATGTTGTCCTACCCAAGCACCAGTCCATCAGTTTCAGCATGGGTTTTTATGCAGTCATCAGGGTGCGTGTAGAAAAAAAAAAACTATTACAGGAACGAGGCTTTCTGACTTTCGGCGCTCGACTACAGACGTGTCATTAAAGACTCTTCGTCACTTTCATCCGAAGCAATCAGCGCACCTCAGAAGCGATGTAATCATATTCGTGTCTCTGATAGCCGTTTATGCACTGATGGAATTATTTGCTTCAGGCGGTTTCTTTCTTCTGAAAGTTTAGTCAGAGTGCAGCGGTTTGTTTTAAGGGCAGAGACGAGCCAAGCGCTTAGACATCAGCACGATCACACAGAGTCTGGCTATCACTACACTGTAAAAAAAAAAAATGGCCAGATTCTACAGTAATAGGGATGTAACGATTCACCCGACTCACGATGCGATACGATTCACGATACTAATCTCACGATACGATTTTTTTAACAAAATTATCTGAGAGAAATATAAGGTGAACAAGAGTCCTTTCATTTTTTCTTAAATAAAAATAAAATATTTTCTGCCATAACTAAATTGCTATTTTAAAACAAATGTAAAAAAAAAAATAATAATAATAATAATAATAAATAATACACACTAAAGAAGACCCTTTAATATAAACACACTAAAACTGTGACTGTGTTGGGATTTGACGTTTTTTTAAAGATATATGAGCATATATATGTTTTCTGGTATAAGCTGAGGTCTTTGCACATTTACAATGTCCCCTGCTGATGAAAAAAAACTCTTTCACTGGGGACTGAGATGGCTGGTGTGGAGAGGAAAGCTTTTCCTGAACCAGAGAGCAGTGTGTACAGAGATGGTCAATAGGCCCTCTGCTCCAGGGGACTGGCCACTGGCATAAAACACTGATCATAAAATTACTAATTATATAGTACGATAGAGACAGGAGTTAAACATGGTTATAAAAGGTGAATAATTAATATTACTTGTATAATTAATAATAGTACCATTATGATACACTTAAGAAAATATAATCTTGAACAGTTTTAAATCTTTTAATAATTTGCGTATTATTATTGATTATGCATAAACTAATTTGAAAAAGAGGGGGTTAAAAATATCTAATACCTGGTTCTGTCACAGAACAATTTTTTCTTTCAGTCTGAAAAACATCTTCACACTTTCGCGATGAAAACATTGATGCACCGTGTGATCTTCGCAGACAGTAGTTTTTCCACTGTGTTGACGTTTTGTTTTTTTGTCTGTCATCCCACCTCTTGCACACCGCTGATGTGCAGGTAAAGAGAGTTTGCGCCTGTGAACAGCGCCCCCTCTGTTCAAAACATGTATCGCGATTCGTTCAACATTTCTACTGGTTTGAATCATCACATACTTGAACCGATTTTTAACTGGCTCATGGTGAATTGTTACATGCCTATACAGTAAAATACAGTTTTTTCAGTAAAACAGTACTATTATGTAAAAAAACAGTAGATTGCAGGCAACCACAGCTTCTAGTAGTTTACCGTAAAAAAAAATAAAGGGAAAAAAATTATTTTGCTGTAAAACCGGAGTCAAATTTCTGCCATCAATGGACCCTTTTCACCAATCTGTTTAACATTCATCTTAAATTCTTGAAAGTTTTTGATTTTTCGATATTTAAAAAAAACGTATGAACATTTATATGTATTTATGTATGTATTGCATCATCTTCACATCAAATTCCAAAAAACAAACAAACTAATAACCACTTATGCGAGGCATTTCTAACGCAGCGTCTATGGGGGCGGGACAGTAAATTTGACATTGTTCTCTATTCTGGCTGCCATTATTAGTCTCACACAATTTGTCCCTTTTTCTGAAAGTCTTGATAACACCATCGTGGAGTTTTTCTTTTATTATTTCAGCAAATATGATTGTAAAAAAAATGATTTGTTGTACTCTCCCATTTACTGTGCTCTAAGTTTACTCAACTATGATGACTTCCGCTGCCGAGAAACCCAGAAATGTGAATAGGGTCCATTAAATGTATTACTTTTGTGGAGAGTAGACCTAGTGTTTAAGTCAAAGATGAACAGAAAAACCCGTTTTATTTAAAGACATTAGCCCTTTAGTCTTTGTTAATTTCATCAGCTTTACATGAGATGTGTGCCACTGTGAACTTTAAGACATTTGGGTTAAACAGAACTTTTCTAATTAACTAAAATAAGTTACCATTAATAAATATGCTCATATCAAGCATACACTACCTGACAAAAGTCTTGTCGCCTATCCAAGTTTTAGGAACAACAAATAATAACTTGACGTCTAGTCAAGTATCATCATCTAGTAACATGTGGTATCAGAAGTGGCTTATATGAAAGGCAAAGGCCTTTAGATTAAGCTTATTTTACCTAAATAAAATATGATCATGCTTTGATTTTTAATTATTTAATTAGGACAGTAAGGTCTTGTCACTTAAACAAGAATATAATGTACAGTATAGAATATAAAGTCATGGTGCAGTGGGAAAATAATTAATATTGTGTATGACTCCCATGAGCTTGGAGGACTGCATCCATACATCTCTGCAATGACTCAAATAACTTATTAATAAAGTCATCTGGAATGGCAAAGAAAGCGTTCTTGCAGAACTCCCAGTGTTCATCAAGATTCTTTGGATTCATCTTTAATTCATCTCCTCAACCTTACCCCAGACATGCTCAATAACGTTCATGTCTGGTGACTAGGCTGGCCAATGCTGGAGCACCTTAACCTTTGCTTTCAGGAACTTTGATGTGGAGCCTAAAGTATGAAAAGGAGTGCTATCGGAGTGCTAATGTCTTGATACCTCAGGCCATTGATGTTGCCATCCACTCTGGGATCGACAACAAGTCTTTTGCCAGGTAGTGTATATAACAAATTACAAACATTACTTCATAAACTCAAACAGCAGTTGGCCAGTTTGAGGAAGTTGCATGTTTTCAGTGAATGAAATGAGTATTATTCAGTCCATGTATTTGTACAGCAACATACCGTAAAATGGCAGTAAAGCACTGTGAAATAAAAGTACATTGCTGCTAATTCACATGGAAATTTTTTCACAGTGTGTGATTCCTAATGTTCCTGCCATTAGATAATTTTACAGTTGCTTATTTTGTTTTGAAGGTCTCCTACAAGAGGTTTACCTTCATCCGAGGTCAAAAAATGGTTTCATTTGATAATGTACATCGCAGCATCAGCTCTTTTCTCTCAGTGACTGAAATGGTTGGTTCAAGGTTTCAGTCTCTCTAAGCCTCACCTTACTGGGATTTTGCTCTGCTCTGACTAGTCAGATCAAGGCCGGTCAATTGTATTTGGTCAACGAGTGTTAGAGATGAAGCACCCATTACTATACACTCTATATAAAAAAATTATAATAAAAAAACAAAAAAAATAATAAAAGATCTGTATCTAATGATTCAGGTTTTTTTCCAGTTTATTTACAGTTGTGAATTGCATTATGGGACCTTGATATCTGCTTTTGTCGACTTTTGATTTTAAATTAGACATTGCAGTTGAAGTCACTAATATGCTGATTTGTTAAACATCTATTGTTGTTAAAGGTCTCGTGAAGTGCTTTGAAATGTGCATTTTTGTTTGATGAATGATGCCATTTGGAAAATGGGGCGGGACATAGAGAAGCTCATCCCCTTTTAAAAAGCAGCCAAAAGCATTTTGTTTTTAAAGCATATTATTGATTTAGTTTTGTTTTACGCTCAAGCGCATCAAATGAATAGCAGATGAAAAGTGTCTTAAAGGGGGCGGGGGGCATGTCAGATACTAGAGAGCATTTGATTGGTCAGAAGATTTGATGAGAAACTGAAGTATGAGGTCATGTCACAAAAATTGTTGATCCATTTTGGCAGAAGTGAACAAACTGAAAGCTTTGGATGTTTATATCTTGCTCATTTAAATTTAGATTAATAAATAAACTTTAAGGGGCGGCATGGTGGCTCAGTGGTTAGCACTGTCGCCTCACAGCAAGAAGGTTGCTGGTTTGAGTCCCGGCTGGGCCAGTTGGCATTTCTGTGCAGAGTTTGCAGGTTCTTCCCATGTTGGCATGGGTTTCCTCCGGGTGCTCCGGTTTCCCTCACAGTCCGACATAAGACATGCGTAATAGGTGAATTGAATAAATTCAATTGGTCATAGTGTATGTGTGTGCATGTGAGAGTGTATGGGTGTTTCCCAGTACTGGGTTGCAGCTGGAAGGACATCTGCTGTGTAAAACATATAATGGAATAGTTAGCAGTTCATTCTACTGTGGCAACCCCTGATGAATCAAGGGACTAAGCCGAAGTAAAATGAATGAATGAATGAATGAAATTTTGTAAGTTATGTTTTATATAACTTTATAAGTTATAATGGCCTTATATTTATAAGTTATAAGTTTGCCACTGTTACGGAGCACACTAGCTTATAGATATCCACTAACATACTAATACTAACATCTAAAATAAAATTCATGGAAACTTTAATGTTGAAAACGGTTGAGCTGCTTAAACTTGTGAAAATAATGTCATTCTCGCAGAAGACATGTAAAAAAGTAGATAAAATTATCACGTTTTTAAATCTAACAAATCCTAACCATATACTCTAGGCAACATATTGGCTGGCCTGAATACAAAACCTTTTTCCCCAAAGTATTACAAGTTTTGCCATTTGTACAATCAAATCAATCAATTGGAAAAAGAATATAAACCTTCTAAAGCAAATGCAAGTAAATAAATAAAACGACAAAAACAACTAAATTATCATAAGAGTTGCACACATCATTCAAAGGTTTCTGAAGCCGTATGATCAGATTATGCAGGGAGGTTTTTTTAATGAGTGAAGGTTCAGCAATTAGTTACTTAAATGTTGGTCTTTTAGCCATAAAGCATCATGTAACATCAGAAGCATCACTTTTTTTGGAGCTCAGTGGTGTGAATCATCAGCCACATTTGCATAGAAAAGAGACACTTGGACATTTTACAAAACAAATCATTTGATGTGCCAAAAGAAAGAAAGAAAATATACACTTTTTGGAACAACATGAGGTTGAGCAAATGGTGATAAAACTGTCATTTCTGGCTGAACTAACCCTTTAACCCCTAAACCTTGAAAAGTGCCTCTTCAAGCCATAAAGAGGATAAAATCATATCAGCTATTATGAATTATGAATAACAGGCCAATGTGTCCCTCTTTTAAGCATCTTTTTCTTTTATTATAATAGATGTACACTTGACACAACAAGTGCTTATGGGCACATCTTGTCAATGACATTAAATCAACCAATAGCAAAACACAACCATTAATTTCCATTAATGGGGAAAAACACAATGGGGAAGTTGACTACACTTAAAATAAAATTGTTTGCTCAAACTACTCTACAAACTAACTATTTAAAATGAGCTGAAATAACAGTTCCTGACTTTTTTTGGGACAACTTAATAGTTTTATGTTCAATCCACTTAAATGAGTTAAAACAAATCAGTTAACATAATTCCATCATGTTGACCCAACACAAATCGATTGTGTGGAACCCAACATTTTTAAAGTGTATTTAACATGCTGTTTATCTTTAACAGGAAAGTGAAGTTTATTTTATTTTACTACAACACTGTAAAACAATTATTGCGGCCTAATTAATTTTTTTTGCTGAATCAGCTAAACTTTTCAGTCAAACTTACTAAAAAATATTAAGTTAAAGTATAAATAATTAAATTCAATATTAAAATATATGTTGAAACCTGATAAAAGGTTGTTTATTGTACTGAATTGTATGCACTCTTTTGAATTCATTAATGAAAAAAAATTTGAAGTTTTATTAAGTTGCTCATTCTAATTTAATTTACTTGAATAACAACGTCAGCAATAATAACAACAATAATATTCTTTATTTATTCCACTCAAAAAGCTGTCACTGTATCTTTTTTAATACCGTACATATTTGTCCACATTAGCATCTTAAAGGTGCACAATTGTACACTAAATATTAATATGGACTAACATACAAGTCATGTTAAAACACTCCACTTTTAGCTTAGCTTAGCATAGATCATTGAATCGGATTAGACCATTAGCATTTCGCTCAAAAATTACCAGAGTTTTGATAAAAAAAATGTAAGCTTGACTCTTCTGTAGTTACATTGGTTATTAAGACTGAGAAAATGAAAAGTTGCTATTTTCTAGGCTGCTATGGCTAGGAACTATACTCTCATTCTGGTGTAATAAAAAGAACTTTGCTGTCGTATCATGCAGTAGGTACAATGATACTTTGCAGTGCCTGAAAATATGTTCTGAATCATATAACTTAGATGTTTTTAGGATGCTGCTTAATATCATTGTGCCTGCCTTAGTCATGGTACAGCAGCAAAGTTCCTTGATTATAACACCAGAACCAGATTACATCAGAATAGTTCCTATCCATATCAGCCAAGAAAATAGCAACTTTTCATTTTCTGTCAGTCTTAGTACACAATGTAACTACAGAGGAGTCTAACTTTAAATAGGAAAATCATCAAAACACTTTCAGCATTTTTGAGCAAAATGCTAATGGTCTAATCCGACTCAATGAATGTGCTCAAGCTAAATCAGTCAAACTGACTAAAAATATTAGGTTAAACTTTTAATAATAAAAAAAATAAATCTACATTGAAACCCGAGTCAAATTTGAGTAGTATAAAAACATTTGTTATTAACATTTGTTATGACTTTGTCATATCATTTTTTGAAAATCATCAAAACTCTGGTCATTTTTAAGCAAGATGCTAATGGTCTAATCCAATTCAATGATCTATGCTAAGCTAAGCTAAAAGTGCTTGAATGTTTACAAAAAGCATTCCACAACCATTCCAATCAATTTCCAATGGACAAAATCAAGTCCCACCGCACATTTTTCACTCAGATTAACATCACTATATGCAAAAAGATTCTATTTTATGCAAATCCAGTACACTTGTAGCATTTTTTACAATTAAATTAACTCTAAATGTACCATTTCTCTTCATGCATTTTGGGATAGCTTTCCCCATAAAAGCAACTCCACTGAACACACCGAGACCTCCACAGTTTACACAAACACACACACAAAAAAAAAAATCTAACTACTTATTCAATATGAGCTGAAACAACACAATTATTGAGGGTTTTTTGGAACAACTTAATTGTTTATGTTCAATCAACTTGAAAGTATAAAAAACTAATTAGTTAATTTAATTCCTGTTCCGATTCCATTCATGCACACAAGCTGGTTTACAAAGTAACTACGGAAGAACATTAAATAGGAAAATCATCAAAACACTTTCGTCATTTTTGAGAGAAATGCTAATGGTCTAATCCGATTCAATGATCTATGCTAAGCTAAGCTAAAAATGCTCCCTACATACCTGAAGATCATCTGAATGAATTCAAAAAGCATACCACAACCATTCCAATCAATTTCCAATGGACAAAATCAAGTCCCACTCCACATTTTTCACTCAGAATAACATCACTATAGGGAGGAAAACACTATTTGAGCTTCAATTTTATGCAAATCCAATACACTCACAAAAAAAAGACGTAACTACTTATTTAAAACGAGCTGAAACTACACAATTATTGAGTTTTTTGGGGGACAACTTAATTGTTTGTTCAATCAACTTGAATGTATTAAAAAAAACTATTAAGTTAATTTAATTCCTTCCTGTTGTCTCGACACGAATCGATTGTGAGGAAAACAGCTTTTTTTTTTACAGTGTACTTCACATTCATGCACACGAGCTGGTTTACAGAGCTTTAGTTAACGCTGGATGTTAAACAGGTTCATATTAAAGCATATGTTAATGTCCATGATGACCCCGGCGGGCCGCTATTAAGTGGCTAGTTTCCCATCCACGGCAGAGCAGCCCACAGAGGCCGAGCGCATCGAGGAAAAAATCATAAATCATCGGCGCAGTTTTACACCTCAACTCTCTCTAATGCCCCAGATAGAGCCGCTATATCCTTGCAGGCAGATTCAATTATTTAGCCACCAAATAAATTATTACATAATGGCCCAGCACGCAACGTCCCACAGTACCACATACTTCCAGCCAGCCACGTCGGACTATTTGTTTCCAACTGAAACATTTAGAGAGAAGAAAGCATATTCAATAATGTGTGTGTATGTGTGTGTGATAGAAGGTAAAGCGAGGATGTAATGTTGAATAATGCGCCGTGTTGAAGATCTGCTGCGAGATGGGATTTCAGAGCGGCCCGATTAACCTGCACCCCCGCTGAGGCTCAGTGTTCAGCCGGAGATTACATGAGCACTGCATTCACTGCTCATTAAGACAATGTACAATGGCTTGGATTTATATTTAAAGCAAACACTAACTAATAGGGCTGCACAATATATCGTTTCAGCATCGATATCGCAATGTGATCATTCGCAATAGCTACATCGCAGCACAGACTGGAAAAAATGCACAGCTCCACACAATTCCTTCATGTTGCCAATACACAAATCGATTAAGTTAATGTAATTGTTTTTACATATTAAAGTGGATTCAACATAAAACACATAAGTAAGCCTCAAGAATTGTGTTGTTTCAGCTGATTTTAAGTAGTTCGAACAAGCAGCAAAAATACTTCTTGAGTGTAAGCAATATAGATTCTGAAATATAGTTTATTATTTGCATGTGTTTTTGAGGAGTGAGGATTATAAAAGCCCTCAGGCATAAGAAATTGTACCATGTGTAACTTCAATAATGATTATTGTTATTGAATTATCTATCTATTCATAGATCTGTTGTCTTAAAGCTGATTTATAGTTCTGCATCAAGCGCACACGTATTTGCAGGGTCGCATAGTCTTCATCGTGGCTGACGCCGATGCTGACCTCTCGAAATATGTAAGTGCATGTCACAACAACGCATAGTGCAAGGTCTGTTATTGGTTGGCTTGGTAGCACTGACGAGTGTGGCCATTGCTGAGAGCCACGAGCCCGATGGAGCGAGTGTTTACAAGTGTGGAGTCTCGTGAAGGACCTCCAGGTGGAAACTTTTGTTTTATGTTTCCCTTATGATTAAAGTTGTTGCACGTCCGTCGGTTCCCACCTCTGAATGAGCGAATTTTAGCTACTTGTACATTAAGGTAGCGTTCAGAAAAAACAAAACCCCCACGAAGAAACTCGACACAGAGGAACATAAAAACCTAATGCCAACTAGCGTTTCGGAAGTGTTATTGCAGAGCAACACAAACAGCACACAGAAGTATAAATGCACGACTACGCACAAGGCAGGCGCCGTGGGTCACGCAGATCACTCGACGCAGAAGTATAAATCAACCTTTAGACCAGACTCAATTAAGTTTTTTAAGTCTTACCCCCCTGATTCGTCATCCCTCCTTTCCGCTTCATTAAAAAAAAAATAATAATAATCTATCAGAAGCCCTGTTTAGTCAAAATAATATCTTCATCATCATATTATTTAAACTAGTTTTGGCGACTTGCAAAACTCACTGTGTGCCGACACCTCCACATAAAAGGCTGTTACACCGGTTTTACAACACATGAGCGGCGGGTATTTTTTCAGCATTCACACCGGGAGCAGGAGCAGCGCGTCAAGCAGAAGCAGTGCATGAGAAGCGCAGAAATGTTTTTTTTCTACTAGTTTGCATCAGTTTGCTTTATGATTAAACTACATCACCAGCTTTCACCAGCATTGGTTCGGTTGCACAGACAATAATGCCTTCATTTTGGGATAAACACTCTTAATAAATACACTTGTATATAAAGTAAATTGTATCTTAAAGCATTTACCGAGGCACTGCCGATTTATACTGGGGCATGTGCGACTCCCCTGGTCATAGATCATATGGATATAAATCCAGTTATTATTGCCATTATACAACTAGTAGCAGCATTACATTAAAAGTTAGAATTACTATTTCCCTAGTGCAAGTCTAACATTTTTCCAATACATTAAATAATCAATTATGTGCATGTATGTGTACAGCAAGTCAGTATAATACATTTTTGTTTTACCATTTTATTGTCCTCAAGATCAAATATCAAGAGTCAGACTGAACACAAAATTAAAGCTCACACCGTACATTACATGATTAAATACTAAAAGTCAAGCCAACAAATATTTCTATGTTGCTTTAACATATTTGAATAAGTTAATCAGGTTTCAAATACATTTTTAAGTTATACAAAGCTTACCTTAATATCTTTAGTCAATTTGATGCAAGTTGAGATGACTAGAAAAGTTCATTTGATTCAACTAAAAATAATTAAGGCAGCAAGATTTTTTTTACAGTGCATCTCTTCTCAATGATCGACACAACCTGAAGCTTTATCCACATCCGTAGCACAAACACTGCGCAATGAGATGCGTGCCAAGTTTTAGATTAACAGTAATAGAGTTAGTCTAGTTGAATCCTCAACACCAAACGTAAACAACAGCATCAGTTACCAAGCAAACACAACACAAAAAACACATGATGTCAAAGCGTACAGTAAAGCACATTATTAGCCATTAAACCTGAAGTGTCATATTAAACGCATTGACACTTTTAAATTAAAATGCAAACAATTTCTGCAGTCGCTAATGTCTACGAATGTAAAAAAATTGAGCTCATTAAGGATCCGACACAGTTAAAAGCACTTTACAATCACCGGCGCGCCACGACCACGCAGCGTTTTTAGGCGAAATCCAGCTTTTAAAACAGATGGAGAGAGAAAAGCTCTGGAAATCTACAGCACGGCGGGGGTTGAAGGTGACAGCTTGCGCAGGCTATGGATAGCGGACAACAGTCTCTAATGGCCCGCGCGGCCCTCTTAAGAGCTCGGAAACTGCGCGCTTCGCTCGGGGCCCTTTGCCCTCTACATTAGCAAGTATATTACTCCATTTGCTTTGGCTCCGAGCGGAATATTCCGCATTGCTAATTCTCATCACAGACTCTGACATTCACTCAGCCGTGGATTCCCGACCGGCTTAAATCCACAAATTATGAGGCAGTGTAACGTGGTCTCTGGCTGATCTGACCTCTGCGAGCGGCTGGATTGAGGCAGCACGTTTGTCTTGTCAGCAGTTAGAGTGTGGTTTCCATCTCATCTGTTTGTTTTAGAGCAGCTGGGGCTGCCAGCGCATCCTCATGGGTTCGCTCTATATAAGGCCTCTGCGTGCCAGGAGAGTCTTGCTGCATATTTACACGAGTCCGTTTACCCACAGTGCCAAGGTTCAAGCATTGGCATCCATGGTATCATGCTAGACTCTAAAAAAAAAATTAAGGTACTTTATTGGCATCTATTTTTCCATGAAGATCTTTTGGAACCTTTACATTAACAACACTCAGAAAATAATAATTGTTGGTGTAGCTTAATTTCCATACATTTCCATCCATTTAAGTTGTGTTATTCATGCATTCATTTTCCTTTGGCTTAGTCCCTTATTTATCAGTGGTCACCACAGCAGAATGAACCGCCAACTACTCCAGCATCTGTTTTACACAGCGCATGACCTTCCACCCACAACCCAGTACTGGGAAACGTTATTTCAACTTATTTTAGGTAAATAAAGCACATGAGCAATATACTTTTCTACGTACATTTCTGCTTGTTTAGCTTCGGCCACCAATGGGGTATGTGCACACAGACTTTTAATTTTCAGTCAGCCAGCCAAAGCGCTTCCAGTGAACTGTCTTTAAATTACAAAATCGCCACGTTTAAGGTCTGATTTCTTTAAAAAAAAAACAGTGAGTTTCACTGCCTGATTGACATACGATATAAAGTGGGTCTCAGACTGGACAAGAAGCACTGCTTTAAATTCCATTTTTCCCTCGCCATGTCTTTGAAAATACTGGGGTAAAATAAATGTTCATATTTTAAGTTTCTGTGCTAGTCTGCTGCTAATGACAGCGCTTCTGTTTACGCGGTTTTTCATCTCGTTTTACTCTTGAACAACTAAATGAACGCTTATATCTATTTAACTGTATTTTAAGTACATTACAACATCGATGCTGTAAAAGGAACCTTATGACATTTAAAATAAGAACATTATCCGTTCACCGGAAGTTTATAGTTGGCTGAAAAGCACTAGCTGTGCATATAGCCCATTCACACGCAGCTGGTAATAATGATATTATTTATATTATTATTTATGTATTAACCGTAAAATACAGTTCTCAAAAATGTTGTTACCAGGCCTCTAAATTGCTTTTTTTTGTCAAAATGAAAGCTAAAAGACATACAAATTCTTCTGTTTTTGGTTGAAAATGGAGTTGTGTAAATGCGATTTATCTCTAATGTTGTAGATAATGCATGTTTATCACTGGCAGATTCTGTTGCAATTTAGCTTTGTTTATTTAAAAGCAATTAAGCATAAATACAAAAAAAAATCTATTTAAAATGACAGTAGTAATTGTAGTTAATTCATTTATTTCTGTAATGCGTGAAGGAAAATTTTAAGCGTCATTAGTTTTCAGTATCACAAGATCCTTAAATCATTTAAAATGTTACTGTTCAAAACTGTACTGTTAAAATCATGCAGAATTTTTTTTTAAATATTTTAATATTGTTTAGAACTCTTTGATAATTAAAAAGTTTATAAAAACCGTAAATAAAAAGGTAAATAAGGTATTAATAAGGTAGGCTCATTCTGAAAACGTAGCCCTATATACATTTCTGAAGATCGCGAATTATGTAGCCAGAGGTACGTATGGCTGCATTTCATCTTTAAAACGAGCGCTACGGGGCGGTATGACGCAGTTCCTTTTTGCGTTTACCAGTTGACCGCTTACCTCCGTATGGACAGCTTTCCCGCTGTTACAAGTTTGTCCAGTAGCTTGCCATGTACATCGACGGACTTGAGACGCAGAGAGGAGTTGACCATGACGACGGGATTCGAGTCCGACAAATCCAACAGAATCCAAAATATAAAATAAACAAGTAAATAGCAGGATGAGAATGTGGTAAAATCTGAAAATGTGGTAAAAATAAGGTGAGGGCTTTACTTTTTCTGGATTGGTTGGGTTTAGGGGAGGAGGAGGGTGGGTCAGTCAATTGGTCAGTCAGTCAGTCGACAGCGGCCTCTGGTGGATTTACGTGAGAAGAGCAGGCGCGAATGGCACTCGCGAGAGAAATTTGAGATCTCAAAAAGCGTACACATCGGCCTCTGGTGGATTCGCAAAAACAAAAGCTGCAAAAAAAAATGTAGCTCTTGGGACGTATTTGGCACTCTCCAGAAATGTATATAGGGGTACGTTTTCAGAATGAGCTTGGGTTGGTTTTTTTATTGCATTTTGTCAAGTTTTAAGAGTTTTTAAATCAATTTGAAGGCATCCATATTAAACAATAGCATTCATTTCTTTCCAAATAAAATCCTTCTGACCCCAAATGTGTCTATGCTATCACAATGTTTTAAAAAAACTAACTAAAAAATGTGTTATAAAATTTCATATTCTGCTTATGCCACCTACTGTGCCAAGACTACCAATAGTGCCCCACTCAAAAAAATAATGAATAAATTAATTACTTTTTAAATAAACGTGCTGAGATCCCATCTTAATTACAGAAATAAACAGATTGTTTTTTTTCTCACCCAGGTTGAGATAACAGACGGCATCAACAAATTTGCATCCAGACCAAAATAAAACACACAAAAACTGTATTTGCTCCAGTTTTAACATCAAAAACAATCAATTTTATCTCTCTAAAAAAACATAGGTTGCTTATTTTAGCGTAAAGCTGTCTGGTGTGATTCTAAGGACAACACAATAGTGACGTCTAACAGGTAGATTAAACACTTCAAGCACAATATTCAAAAACAAAAACCCTTTGAACCATTTCTGACCGTTCCCTGAGAGCAGACAAATAAATGAGGGTGTTTACATGACCTCGCATGTCGTTGACTTAATAAGGTTTCATATCATCAATGTAAACTCGCTGATTAGGTAGCCGGCAAACACAACACCGTAAAGCACCTCCAGATTCAACAATATTAGCATCTGCTCATTTATTTGACTAACGCTTTTGTCATTTGGTTTAGCAGGCATTAACGAATTCACAACAAAACATTCAGAGCCGACAGGTAATTTATCAAACCACAAACAACACCTCAAGCCCAGCTAATTAATAAGGATTTGCCTTGGCAACATGAAATGAAAATAACTTGACGAATGAGTTGCGTGACAGATATTAGATATGAGATGCATTACTGACCGCAAAGTGATGCATGCTATCGCAATAAGCATAACAATGTAGAAAACTACATATATAATTGAAGTCAGAATTATTAGTTGTTGTTTTTTTCCTTTTTCAAATATTTCCCAAATTATGTTTGACAGAGCAAGGAAGTTTTCACAGTATTTCCTATAATGTTTTTTCTTCTGGAGAAAGTCTTATTTGTTTTATTTCGGCTAGAATAAAAGAAGTTAAAAAAGATTTTTTTAACATTTTGAGGTCAATAATATTAGCCTGCTTAAGCATCATTTGTCAATTGTCTACAGAACAAATCATCATTATACAATGATTTGCCTAATTACCCTAAATAACCTAATTAACCTAGTTAAGCCTTTAAATGTCACTTTAAGCAGAAAACTAGTATCATGAATATCTAGTCAAATATTATGTGCTGTCATCATGGCGAAGATAAAAGAAATCAGATATTATAAAGGAGTTATTAAAACTATTACGTTTAGAAATGTGTTGAAAAGATTCTCTCTGTTAAACAGAAATTGGGGGAAAAAATATACAGGGGGGCTAATAATTCTGACTTCACCTGTACTGTATATAGTTTTTGCTTTACATTTTGCTTAGGAAACTAAATGTACCAGACTGCCATAAAACAAATCAAGAAAAAATTCATGCATTCATTAATTTAAAAAGTGCGTCAAGAGATCAGTTCGATTTAATCAATTAACGGATGTTATATTTTTGTTTGTCCGTTATTTAAATTTAAATACAGGTTGTGGTAGCAGGCTAACAATTAACATATTTCAATAAAAATACAAAAGCAATAAAAATTGTAAATTAGCAGTTTATCATATTTCGTGATTCATGTTTTTTTTTCTGCTTTTCAGCTGCATTATGGGATCTCGATCTTTCCTCCAACAACTTTTGATGATGTAACGTTTGAAAAGGGACTTTTATGTTGACATTTGTCATAGTTTAAAGTGCTATATTATCTGGGTTGGTGTTGTAAATTACTAGGGCTGGGCAGTATGGCCAATATTTTATTTCATGATATGTGAACGTTTATTTCACGGTAACAATATCTTTCACAATATAGTTTTTTTAAAAAGGTAAACATTCCAGGAAATGTACAAAAACGCCTTGTATAATAAATTAGCTTGACTATTTAAGAAAAGAAAAGGACTTGATTTTCTATTATTCTGTATTTTATTTAACCTTATGAATGTAGTAAACATAATATGTTTTCCACTAAGTCACATTTCACAGCTTTATGTGAACAAACCTTATTATTATAAACATTTCTCAAGTAACATCTAAGTATAAGTAACAGGATTAAGAAAAATTAAATATGAAAATATAAATATGTAAACACTTTAAGGAAACAGCAAACAGTTTTTTCCCCTTCAAAAATACAGAATATTCATTCACTCATTTTCTTTTCGGCTTAGTCCCTTTATTAATCTGTAGTCGCCACAGCGGAATGAACCGCCAACTTATCCAGCATATGTTTTACGCAGCGGATGCCCTTCCAGCTGCAACCCATCACTGGGAAACATCCACACACTCTCATTCACACACATACACTACGGACAATTTAGCTTTCCCAATTCACCTATACCGCATGTCTTTGGACTTGTGGGGGAAACCGGAGCACCCGGAGGAAACCCACGCCAACACGGGGAGAACATGCAAACTCCACACAGAAACGCCAACTGACCCAGCCGAGGCTCGAACCAGCGACCTTCTTGCTGTGAGGCGAACGTGCTAAATACAGAATATTAACAATTACAATTCTTTTATAAATATTGAAACCAAGTGATCACTTTTTGTTGAAAATATAAAGCAATTGGCAACAATGAGTTAGGCCCGCACACCTATTTACATTTTGCGATATACACGGACTACAAAAAAAGTCTCTTATAGTACACATTTCATTGCGCGGTAAAGATTTACACACGATTTCTTATACAATATAGTTCCAAACTACTAAAATGTCAATAAAAGTCTCTTTGTTAACTGTAGTGTTGGATTGTCAACATCAAGATCAGCCGAGATCAATGTCCCATAATGCAGTTCAAAAACGCAAATATCATAAGTGAATCACAAAATATGAAAACTTTTACAGTGCATCTTTACGGTGCTTTCACACATTTAGTTGCGCCTTTTGGTGTTTTCCAGTCCAAAAATGTATACATTTGACCCTGGTTCACTTGGCACCAATGATGACACTAAAGATAAACCAAATAAAGCTTTTAAGACATATATTTTACATCAGAACTCGTAACATCACACTTTTTTTTAATCAGCTAAGAACAAAGACCTCCAGTAAGGACGCTTGTAAATGAACCAAAAGCAGGATATGATGTCACAAGGCGTGAGCATAAAAAGAACAGAATTCTTAAGCGTGTCTTTCTTTCCCTTAGTGGCATCTTTGGCCATTACAGTTCCATAGAGAAACACGTCTTCTTGCAATAGATCCATGTTTGTGTGTGATGGAGGAATTCATGGAGCTGTTTTAAATCCTGGACACATTTTATAAGCCCTTCACAAGCTCTTAACTAATAAAAATACCAGGTACACACACAAACACGCATACAACAAGCAAATTGAGTCCAGCTGCAGCACACATTGTTCAAGTTTTGTCATAAAAAGGCCTATTATCTAATATTAACAACAACAACTTTACAATTCAATAAGCATTGATACAAAAAATGTGTAATATTTTACATTAAAAACATTAAAAATGTTTTTTTTTAGTTCAAAATAGGATAAATAACTTCAAATTCTTTCAAGGGATACATTATTAAAACATGCCTTTGTTGTTTACTTTAATAACCAAAACTCTGATTTGGTTATTATGGTTAAACTGTTAATAATAGTTTTTTGTTCAAAATTATAATTGCAATTTTGTTGCCATTTGAGACATTTATTTTTACATTTCTCTAAAATTATTGCATTTTATTATTATTATTGCACAAACGCATAAACCTCAGCTGGTGTACTAATTTATTACAGGCAATTAATCACATAAATTAGCATTAGCAAACAGTGTTTTTCAAAACTAGTAAAAACTCAAAAATAAAACTAATAGTAATTGTACATTTTTAATGAAAATAACAATAAAAACATCAGTAATGCGCTTGCAAACACACACACACACACACACACACACTCACACTCACACTCACACAATCTGAATTATTATAAATGAATCATTGTAAATATACTGATTGTTATTATTTATTATTACTGTTTATCCATAAATGTTGATTGTTACATGTACAGTTTGTTCTGATTTATTATTTTATTTTATTTATTTAGTATTTTTATTTAATTATAATAATAATATGAATAATAATAATTATTATTATTATTGTTATTATTATTATTAATTATACTATATATAATAACACTATACTACTATTTACTGTGTTAACTGTGTTGTTGTTTTTTTATATATATGTGTATGTTTTTTTATGTAAACTTTATAAATGCTTTGGCAATACATTTGTAACATTAATAAAGCAATTATTGAATTGAGAGAGAGAGAGAGAGAGAGAGAGAGAGAGAGAGAGAGAGAGAGAG